>KN729281.1:0-13214 GCA_000816745.1 Ancylostoma duodenale
ATCCTGTTGTCTATGATCAGAGCACGGCATTTCCAAAACCTGCAAACGATTACATTTCGAGAGATCTGTGGTGATAGAAAATTAGATGTCATGATTGATGTATGTATGTAGATGAAGTTTCAAGGTTTTTAGGGCATTTCTGCTGCCGTACTATCCGTTGTCCAGAAACATTGTCCAGAACGTGGAGCTGCTTGTTTGACAACATAGAGTTCCTTGTATTTATCCTGGATAGGACTTAGGAGTCCTTGAGTATAGTTTCTTGTTTCGAAAAGATTCTGCTTGAATCCGCACACGTAGCATCTCATTTTAACGTTCAATTGTGAGGTTTCTTCAGGGAATACCGACGATGGCGGAGGCGGGTGTGGTTTTTGTACGAGTTTCCTATTTCTGGATGGTATCAACAAAGCCTAAATGTAGGTAGAGAATTCCGCTCTCTTTGTAGTTATGGAAGATCTGATCTGGATATAAAAAATGTCCCCAATGGAGTCATTCATCTAGGGATCCGTTGTCCATCAGCATGGAGTGCACCTTCAAATCGAGCTGATTGCATTTAGATAATAAATCAAAGAAAATAGGTCTATACGGGAAGTATAGCCATTGATTCGACCAAATCTTCAAAACCAAATCCGTCTACAGGTTCCCCAGCGGTTCTTGAACCCGGACTCTTCAGGATAGGCCCTACCCGGAAGCAAAATTGTTGCGTTTGTTCAATCCCTCGCCGTGCCGGGGAAGCCCGCTCGACTGTTCTTCTTGGCACATAGCAATTCCATATCCATAAATGCAATGAATCACCCAACTCGTACACTTTCGCGGCTCTAAAACTGGCTCGTGGCGTTTGGTTGGCTGTTCGTCAAAAATGCTCCAGACTTCCAGATAATTCTAATTGTGTGATGTGCAGCGTGTAGTAATCTCCATGAATGAAGCTTTCATCAATGAAGTATTTTTTCTGGATGAACAATAGAGTAGTGATGTGGAATAATCTGTTTTCAGGCCTTGCCACAATTACGCGCTTTGAATATCACTCTATAAGTGGACTACTATCAAAAACTTACTTTTCGTAGAAATTAGTTGTAGTTAGAAGCACAAAAGGCAGATTGATGCTATAGAAAAAAGGGAAATACAATGGGAAAAGATATTTTTACTCTGTTTACCACTGTATCGAAGCAATAGGATCTACAGTTAGTTCTAGTCTCTGTTGATTGCGTGGTATACCTATTTCACCTTCTTCAAGGAACCTTTTGCGGAGTAATGTGGGAGTTCCCTCAACGTTTTTGAAAACGGCTTACGTAGAACGCTGTTTTCAGTTCCGTGGGAGAAACTTCCAGTCTTTTTTTAAATTTGCTTTACGGAAGCAGGATTCAAGATGCAGTTCACCTCTTTCTGGAACCTTTTACAGTTTGTATAGGGCCTCTTGAATGCAGATTTTTCGAACTTCGTGAACGTTTTGAATAAAACTCACATCTGTGGACCCATCTAATAGCATCTTTCCCACTATTGGACGCCAGCACATCCGTTCCATAGCAGTAGCCCGTTTTCCCCACTTCCGCACCGTCTTGGCTGTTTCTCGTCTACCTGGCTCGACCCCCCGCATGCTGCCCTTCACATGACTTGATAAGCACAGGCAAATGAATACCAAGGCTCATTCATTTTTATTGTGATGTAAACAACTGTGGTGGGTCTTCCAAGCGACCTACCACTGGACCAAAACACCTGTGGAATAAGGTAAAAATGAAAATTTGCAAACTTTTCATATATAACTTGAAGCGCTGAACATAGTGACGTGATCACATCTTTCCTGTAGGGGCTGGTTCTCTTGTACACACTGACATAAAATGCCAATTAAGATAATATTAACTACATATGATTCCAAACAAATGAGCGCGGAGACAGTCGGATGGAACAGCTCTTCTACTTAACGAACTTATCAAAGTTTGGACTTGGCGAACTATTATTATTGCAGGCATACATAGACGTGCAATGCTTTTTATACGCTAAGTAGGGTGTGGAGCGTTGTGCTTGAAGTGGGCGGCGCTGACAGGCCCTGCAATTGGCCTATTTGCTGAACTGTCCAGTCGTAGAGCTTGGCCGCACCCACTTTCCAGTTATAACGCGCCACACCCCGCTAAATGTATTAATTATTTTTATTACCTATTTTTGAAGTAGATTTAACACATATAGTGTTTTATGCTTGCTCTTGCTGTTCTTCACGATATTGACCGAAATTGTTCAGTGCTAAGAACCATGATCCCAACTCCTGCGACAGGGTCAAATTGAAATTTCCGGATACATTTTGGTAGAACTAATCCGTTAGTACCAGTACCAATTAAAAAACGTTGGTGGGTAATTGTATAGAATGAGTATTCATACAGGCCAAAAAGTTTGATTGAAATCATTCAAATTTTCCTAAAAATGGCCAGATTTGCATAGATTTTAATTGATTGCAACTACGTAAGCGTGGAACCTTTTTGTAGAAATTTTACTCATAGCTAGGTCTCATTCTGAGAATTTACTCTTTTTTTCATTTTCCTGCCTCTGATCTGAACACTTATTTGTCTGTTAACCTGCTGGACAAGCCAAAATCATACCTCTCCCTCTATAAAATGTGTGCCTACATAAGTAACTGTCGGTTTTATAGCAGTTTTAAAGTTCGTTGGCAATTTTTATTTTCCCAGTCAGGTATAAATATGTAATGATTTCAAAAGGTGAACAAAACAATAAAAGGATGTTTGGCATTATTTCTTCCGTACAGTTTAACGCCAATTCCAATTAACGACTATTATGGATGGCATTTCCGGAAAACACCTTCGGATCTATGGTTATAAAACTCATTATATGTATTGGTTTATTTGGACGTGCTTTGGCAAACAAATCAACTGAGCATTCACTGAGAGAGCGTTCTAGAGTAAGTACGCATTAACTTATTCAAGTGAGGGAATGATCCAGGAAGCCCGGGAATGTTCCATATTTTTCAGTTTCACCTCAAAACCTAGATTAACAAGGGAAAAGCACTCACGAGGAAACCAATTTTGCACGTTGGGTCCACGTATTATTGTGGAGCTTCCATGGTGCATAAAAACTCGCTTAAAAACTGGTAATCTCAAAAATGGAGCTGTTCATGCATGCATACGATTACACTGCCTGTCGCGCCTCGTCTAGCTCTCCAGAAATTCTCGGATTTTCTTTATAGAATTCCAGGATGGGTACCAAGGAGAGAAATTCCTGGTTTCTGCTTCATTACTTAGTGGAGTTCGAAGAGCAGTAGTTTTGTTGCGTATATGTGAAATTCTAATGAGATCTATTTTTCGGAACAGCTCTTGCTTGTACTTGCACTCCTGGTTAAAGATAAGCTCTGCATGTTTTTTTTTCAAATGCAGCCTTTCTTTTAGAGCGCAATCTTTAGAATGCTCTTTTCCCTGGGACTTTTCCCATTTTCCCGAAACAGGTTACATATTTCTCAATTAATTTTTTTTGAGTAACATAACTATTTCTCTATTACACAGTAGAGCAAAATATATCCTGAATCTTTCTTATCGGTCGGAGAGATGCTTCTACGGTGATGCTACAGCATTCTATGTATTCCCACAAAAAGTTCTGGAAATCATGCTGATTGCTGCTAAGTTATGCATTTCCTGTAAACTTCACTGGTTTGCGCAAAGGTTTTGACTAATCGCTCTAGAATTGTCATAGTAAAATTTAACAATGACAGATATGATGAACAAATCATACAAGTTTTCAATGAGTTTCGATTAAACCGTAAGATCATGCCCATGAAAAGGGTGGCTGGATATCGCCTAATTTCCTGGAGGATTTTGGCACCGTATCATACAATTCGCTCATTTTCCCGCTACAATCCTGACTCCTTTTTCATACGTTCAGGCAGAAACCGTGGACTTGAACCAACCGTGTCGTAATTCCAATTTTTTCAGAGGTGACAAGACCTTCCTTGCCCCTTTTTCTTTTTTTTTTCTCAAGAGATCGAAATCACTGTTACAGAGAGTATTATGGATCCGTTAACTCAAGATTTTTTGTCTCAGCAAATGATCTAGTCGTGGTTTCTGTCAATTTCTCACCCTCACCTGTAATTAATCAGTCCCTTTGTTTATTCCAGCATCTAAGAACAGGTTTTCTAGAAGTTTCTGCAAAGCATCGTCAATAGTCGTTTTCCGCCTCGTAGCTTTTCCTTCGTAATTAACTTCGTTACAGTGAGACTGGTAGTCCTTGGCTGCGTTCGCAACATCCTTATTTGAACAGCGCTTCTTGCCGCGGAAGGAATGCTAGAAGCAGATGGAATTTTGTGAAACGCCTTTCACATAGCCCTTGAGACTTCCTCGGCGGCTCGAGTTCTTTTTTTTTTTAGGCTGGAGCTCCACGCTCTTCTGGTCCTTGTTATTTCGCAGCAAACAGCGGTGTTTGAGAGATTTCTGGATTGTTTTTAGATGCATACTGCTTCTTTCTTTGTTTATGGTTGATGGACATTGTTATCCCTGATTTCACGCGGGGTCCACTGCAGTTGGAGAAGTCTGCTGCGGTATAGCTCGCGTAGTGCCAATGTGTCTAGCCTTCACACTCTAGCGTTTCTGGATAATGCTACTGGGAGAAATTGGGCATTTTTCCATGGGAGTGGAACACATGCGAACTTCACAGCGTTCTCACATTAATAGAGTGTTGAAATTTCTAGGGATATTTCATCACAGCGATCTCTACTCGTCGTTTTCCTTTCTGTAAAGCTTTACTCCTTTGCAAAATACTGAAAATGTCCATATTTCGTCCCACCCTGTAGAATTAGTTTCATAAATTACACCGGAATTTGATATTGCTGGAGAAGGACTGTTTCATAGATCACACTATCCAGATATTGAGTTTTATTCCCTTTGGATATTTGCTATCATTATGTCTCGGACAGTAATTAAGTGTTAATTGCACGAATTACAAAACTATATATTTAATTGTTTGGTACATATGGATTCTTGAGATTCTGGAGATGTGTACACGGGGATAATTGAGATTGTTATAGCGTATACAACAGGGCTCCTGCCACTGGAATCCTATACGAGGTGATAGCCTAGCATTCCGAGCCTGCACCACATTCCATTCCCATATCATCTGAAGGATGGGTATCAGAGCTGTGGAGGAAGCCATCTTGCTGTAAAATATTACCCTGATCCATTGTAAATATGTAAATAGAACCTGGTCGGGATAAATTGCTCTTGGGGCGGGGCGTTCAGCAATCTTTCTGCAGGTGGCGTTGTTCGGTGACGCTTCTTTTGTTCAGCTTTACGCAAGCACCTTTGCCCTCTCAGAGCCAATTCCTGTTTCTGGGATAATTTTCTAGGACAAGATTGAAACTCTCAATTCCTGGGTAGTGGACTCCAAAGCGCTCCTCTCGAATTTCGCTTCCGCCCATGAAACAGACGTATAAATCACCGTGTGTGGGCCTTGGCGCCGTCCTCGTACGTCTATGCATGCTTAGTCCCATATTTGTTGCTGGTGGCCATGATATTTCTACGACAACAAAACAATCAGTGGAGAGTAGCGCAACGAAAAGCAGCACCCGTCGAGTAGACACCCTCATTTTCGGGATGCTGGTGTGCAGCGCCGGATGTTCGACTCGGTTTGGCAACGTACACCTGTCTGAGTGAGGTGTAAGTGAGGTAAAATTGTTGTGTCTACCGAACGGGAACGCTCTCGTGTCTCATGTGTGGATAACGTAATTTTCGTCTATTCGGCCATCGAGACGCTGCATACCCGAAACTGATTTGCTAAGGACATGCTCCGGTTTGCGGCCGAGTGGACGCGTGGACGCTCCTAGTCATCCGTCATCAGATCCGTCTGTTTTCCCATACCATCGATCTACTCAGCAGACGTCCTAATAATACCCACACCACACCGCACACACACATCACCACGGTGCTGTGTATGCTGGTGGTGCTGGTGGCGGAGCATGTCGAGGCAGGATCGTGGGTGATTCGGTTGATCGGATCCCGTTCGACTGGCTGAGCGTGAGCTCGACGGACGCAGCAGGCTGGCAGCCGACGTGCTTCTTCATCGCCTACCTGCTGATGTCTGAATGTATTGTTATGTTTTGATATCTGCGCCTTGCTGTTTGTCGCTGTGTCGCCCGCTGCTCCAACACTATGTATTCTCCACAACCCTTCAGACTTCCATTCCTCCCTTTCTTCCACTCTCTCAAACTTCAGCATCCTTTTAACAGGGCCTCCTCAAAGCATCTTCAAACCCCATGCTTCAGAATTTCTTCAGAGATCTATTGAAAAGCTTCTGCTTAACTGTGAAGAGCACTCATTCCTTCTGTTCTTTCCTTTAGCAGAGTTTTTGTTTTCGGCTTGGACAAGTGTATTTACCCATGTTCACTCACAAATAATCCCCTTTGTCGCTTGTTCCCCAAGAATGCGCGCCGATGCCATTCTTTTGAGACCATATTCTTCTGCATGAAGTATTTAATAAATCCTCTTTCGAAGCATAATAGCGATTCTACGCAGAGGCCTGGGTGGGAGGGGGGAGGGGTGTGTTTTGAGCATTAACTTATTTAATTTAATTTTTAGAGCAAAAGCTAGGGCGTATCGCTCGGATTTGTATGGAAAAACTAACACAGAAATAGAAAAGAATATAAGAAGACTAGTACTCTTAACGGCTGCGCAAAAAATATGTAGTTTATTTTTACTCATGTTAGCAAAAATTATGCAACTGACGAAATTCTCCTTGTTAGGATTCTTTGGAAGTTTGCCAATTCACGATTACTTAAAAGAAGAAAAACCACAAATTTCTATCTCAAACCATGCCAAGGATTTCTAGAAGGACGTATGTGAAGTTTTCACACTAGGAAGTTTCCGGGATATCTTGCTTGTATTTCAGGAACTTCCTTTATATTATGATACTTTGGAGAAACACTATCCTTACACAAGGAACTATAGAAAAGTCAAGTCTCATGAATTAATTAAGAAGACAAGAAATCCAGGAACCCGTTCAGTTCTTCTGGATACCATGGAAAAGCGTCACTACTAGCATTTCAATACTAATAACATATATTCGATGATACCTCTTACCAAGGCTTGAATTTATGTTGCATAGCTATTTTTCCCATACCTTTCCCAAACTAATCATCAGAGTTATTTCCTATTGATGTAGTGTTTCTCATTAGTTCTTGAGGTGTTCGTTTGATGAAGAGCCTGATTTTATTCAGCTTGCTGAATATTCATCCAGTCTCTACATCCATGTAAATGGCTTTTGATGGATTGCTTCTTCGTGGAAGAATCCTTGATGAAAGGCAAATTTCCTGGATGTTCATCTTCTCACAAGTACATACGAGGAATTGTTTCTCTAGTAGGTGAACCGCTGCTTGGCTCCATTAGTCCCTCAGGTGCCATTCCATGTAGCCCCTAATTTTAGCCCAGAGAGGCTATTTTCTGTCGAACCGAAAACAGAGTGTCGAACTCAGGATGCCCTCCTGCGATTGCTTCATTAATGGTCAACGAATGGAGTGTAGGCTCGTCTTTGCCCGCAATCCACATGTGACTCGCATCCGATTGCTTCCGAGAGGCTTTCATATAATAATTTGTCGCCTAACGAGTATCATATGAATCCGAGGATCAATTATTCGGCCGTTTTTGTCCCGAGGGCATAATGAATTTTGAACGAGAGTCCAAAAAGGAGCGAAAACTCGCACGTGCACCCGAAAACTCACTCGTGTTGTGCCTCAATTTGCTGCCAGAAACCTCCTGCCCTGCTTGCACTCGTTGTGAAGCAAGTAACAGGAGAGTTTTTCTTGACACTTTGCGAACAGCTACTGCTTTCACTGCTGTTTTTGTACGCTAAGCCTGTTGCAAAAGCTGAACTTTGCTAATGGCTGTTGAAGATTTCTGCAAGAGTATGGTTAAAACATCCTGCTCATCCTGATTTTTTCGTGGAAAAAAGGAGCTGCTTGGAGTGTGGATAGTTTCCTTTTTTGGACAGAGTAGTAACCGTTTGAAACTTGTCAATATGATGACGCCACAGCGCGACCGATATCCGTCAACGAACCTCCTCATATTCACATGGGACTGAGCCAGTCACGTTCTGACATTAAAAGTTACTCTGGAGAGAAATTCGGATCTTCCAGAAAGTTGGCTAGCTCTGCGCTTGAGCGATTCAAGTAAGAACTCAGGATTACCATGGAAAGAGATCTGGCTGGTTTAGTTGTACTTGCCTAACGTTCGGATTAAATCTTCGGAGGTTGGCCAGAAATCGCAGGATTTTTCGTCGGCGGAGGCAAATCGCACCAAGTTTTGCGCCAGTGACAAGCTGATCTGACAAGCTTGCGTTTCTTACAACTATTCCCTCGCCTGTGAGGAAGTTGGAGGTGTTTGGAGGAAGCTGCGTGGATCTCAGGTTCTCCACTGGATCCTCTAACTCTGAAACTCTCCTTCTCCAGTTCTCTCTCTTCCTGAAAATTATGTTTTTATAGGCTGCCAATCACATTTTACATTTCCCAGGCGCCTCCGGAGTGTGTCCCCTCAACTCCGTCGACGTCATCACCGGCTCCGCCCCACTTCTCGCTTCTATTTTCTTATGGACGACCCGCTTCATACGCATCTTAACTGCGCGACAAAATCCATCATCTACAACATTGTTTGTGTCGTGCCACACATGGAGATCATTTTCCTCAGTCTCATCTCTGATTTGCCTTTGGAATGTTTGCTGCAGTGTTTTTTCCGAGTCTATTATGCAGTGTAACATGATATTTCATGGTATTTGGAGATTAATTTGCAGCAGAGGAAATGGGCAACTCGTCCAGTTCGTCGAAAGTTCGGCATAAGTCGGAGTCTATGGAAATTCGCCATAAGAAGGAGAAACCGGATGAATTTTCCACGAAGAGTCGTTCACTCATGGAGCTTGGACCACGGTCAAAGAAGAGATCCATCGTTGGCATTAAGCCATCGGAGCGGCCGAAACAGCCGCTCAAGGAAATGCGGAGCGGAAGGTAAAGATTCCTGCACCTGATATAAATGAGGCAGATTAATGTGCTTTCAAAAATCGGGCTAAGCTCTGGATGAATCCGCTTTTCCTGCTCTTTTTTATTACCTAACAGATGATGAAAATTGGAATGTGCCACTCCTTGAGGTTCACTGTTCAGAGTCCTATAACATATTCCGTAAATTGTTTTGTAACACCTCGCAGCTACTCGCCGAATATCGCATTTCACGTGCACGCACCTACAGTAGTAAGGAGGATATTTTCGTGAGCTGAGTAGCAAACAGAAAAAGTGTTTTGCACAGCTGAAAAGCCAGGAAAATGCTTCCAAAAGTAGCACTCCTCTCTTTTTCGCCGCTCACAAATCGCCACTCCTTAGGGACGGCGATCCTCATGCACCTCAGGAGGCCAGACAACCGAAGCTGCGTGCTTCCTGAAGTTTTTCTGGATAGCGCAGTTCTTGGAAATCATCAGGAATACATATTGATCTGTGGCCGTTAGTCATTAGGAGGCATTCACATCATATGCGCATAACAACAATTTATCGTGGAGTCCGAATAAGCTCATCGTTTTCCATGCTCTCAAGTTCTCGGCGTCAATTCCACGAGTGGGAAGGTGTTTGCCAAAGGGGGAAGGGGGTGAATTGGAGCAGATTTTTTGGCAGCTACGAATCAGACACTCTACTGAGGAGGCGCAGATTGCGTTTTTGACGACAAAATGTCAGACGTCATTTCTCGTGGGATAAGAAAAACTCGGCAGACTGAACAGAGTTGTTTATGAGGTGGTGTATTATCGACACATCAACCCCGTGGCACAGCGGTTGAGATGGGGGAAGATTGTAGGATTTGTGGATTGAGAAGAGTTACAAGAGATTTTTTCAGTACTGTTAATGGCCTTTCACGTGCAAGGTCAATGCGTAAGGATTTGGCGCATCCAATCAGCACTCAAGGACGGGAGATTATTCTGCAGTGCTTTGAGAATCCTCACTCGGAATTTGGTAATAAGGTTGGTGAGCTTACTTGTACCGCAGTTACTTTACTCTCCTTAGCTTGTTACTCATATACTACTTATGTCTTACACAGTATTTTCGATTAGCAAGCGCTGGGTTGTGGAGGAGGATGAGAGGTAACGTGAAGCAAAGGTCACAGAAAAGGAGAACCATTCAAATTTATGCCTCCATTCCTAGACCACCCACGTAGTTGCTTGATAGTGGTGGTCCTTTTTTTTTGAATATCCTTATCATTTTGGTAGAACTCTGCTACTTCTGGCGTTGAAGGTGTACCATATAAACAAATAAAGGCGAAAAAATGAAGCTGCAGTTCCTAAGTTCTTTTTCCTGTCTTATGCTCATTTTTTTACATTGTTTTCCTTCTCTTATTCAAGAATAGAAGCTCTTGTAATCAATTCATTGTCCTAACAGCTTTTTCATCTTCTACACAATGTCCGAAAATCATTACTTCCCATTCCAGAGCATCTAATCCCTCATAATTCATAGCATGGATATTCAAGCTGAGTTTCAACAAATTCTCCAGTACTTTTTCTCCATTCCAAGCCTTATCCTGTCCACCACCACGCCACTAACCCTTCCAGCAGAGTTCTTTGGTTGCTTTTCCATGCTTGTTGATGTTGTCAACGCTGAGTTTTGACAAATTCCGGATCACATTCCAACAAAACGCATGGGAACGGCTCATGAAAAATATTATTCTGGGATTTTTGAGGCCTCTACTGAGTACAACAGGACCAACCGCCTTTTTTCTTCATATCACTCAGTCGAATGATTCGAATTTATGTAGTCGGTGGCTGAATTACAAGCATTGCTGAAGCTCTGGATTACCTCTTTCATAGGTTAAAGCCAGGTTTGCAAAAATATGACCACTAAACTGGTCATGATCGTTGAACGTTTTGCCTTGGTAGCTGACGAGAATAACCGAATGAATCAGCAAACGGATGCGCAACGATCTACGTAAATACTTTACTACATCATCCGGAAATATGAATATAATTCATCTTTAGTTTTTACGCAAATTTTGCGTCACAGTGATTGAATTAGATGGCAATATGACGCAGTATAACTGCTGTTTAATTAATCTCACCAGTTGCATTGTAATATTTCCATGTTGTTACGTAAATATAGAGCATTTTACCATTCATTTATCCACTTGCTCATTTGTTTATTCAATTGTTTACTCTTTTTTTTATCTCGTATCAATGGCGCTCTCACAAACATCCATGCTCGAACCTCTCCTAGCTAATAGTATAATATTTTCAAGGAATTTTGCATAGATATATTAGGTATGAAATGCTACGATGGAGGTTAATCACCCATATTACTAAGCCTTCAGTCTACTTTGACCTAAATCCTAAGGAAAATCCAAGCCCAGGATAAATTCCTGGGCTTCTCAACAACATACTCCTGAGCAAAATACCCTTTGTTGCAAATTTGTGGACCAAGGTCACTACTGGTTTCATGTCCATACATGTTCGGAAAACACTGCCAGAGTAACAGGATACTTCCTGGAGAGATCCTGGCAGAGTTATGTTGTACAGAACGTTCACTTCATCTTCGAATTGTGCTGCAGAATTTATATGTGTATTTACTGCCAAGCACTATGGCAAAAGAAATGCCCTTTGAGCTTCCCTGGAGCATCCAAACCCTTGGATCAGCGCTAGGATCTACTCAGCATGGAATCCTAGAAAAACTGTTTCCTCTCTGATCTTTTTGTTCTTGACATCTCCCTTGCGAACAGAATTTTTTTTTTTTGCCAATGACTTCAATGTTACCTTGCTTCTCCTAGGAATCCTTAAACAATGTCAGGTGATCAGACAGCTGCCGGTGCCCATCAACTTTTCTGGAATAAGCCTGATTCCTACGGTCCTCTATCCGATGCTTGTTAAAAATGTGTAAATTAGCTTGTTTACTCCCACTAAGAGTGAATTATGCACGTTTCTCTTGCTCTAGATGCATTTCGCAAATCAAATACAAGCTTAGGCTCATTTACACCCATGGAATAGCTCTCGTTCTGCAAAAGGCTTACATATGAAGGCAATTTGTCCCAGACTCATCCGCGAAACTGCAGGATATTTATTTTCGCAGGCATGATGTTAGTCTCAGAAGAACCCACGTGCTCGAAAATCACAAAAGTGACATTTTCATGTGAAAAAACAGCTTCTTTCATGTCGGAACGTGCTGTCATAACGTGCTCGCCTCCTTTTCACTGGCGCATGTGCCGACGGTTGTGTTTTCTCATGCGCAACGATCGTCAGCTGCTGCTCGGTCTTTGGCGTAAAAAATCCAAGAGACGCGACGGGTCCTGTCTAGATGCTGAAATCGGCGGGACGACTCGTAGGAGTGTTTTGGGCATTAGTCTTGTTTGTTTAGGGGAATCGGGAAAACAAGGAATTAAGCAGTGCATCCCACTCAGTTAGCCGTGTTGGTCAGGTTTCTCCAGAAATATTTCTCGTGTCATCCTTGATGAACACCTACGAACAACTTGGCATGACTATGTTGGGTAGTTCTTGTTAAAATTACGCCTGAAAAGGTAATTCTCCGAACAGGAAGAGCAGCAGTTACCGTCCACCCGTTCTCGAGCAGATAACAGCCCCAGAATTTGACATCTCGCACATTAAAAATCTGCACTACCAATCTCTGGAAGCAGTCCTAGATTTCCTTACCTACAACTGTGTTGCTACAAGGATTTCATCGTTATAATCCGCAGGGTAACAGCACACGCTTGCGTAAGAGAGAAACAGAACGGAAGAAATAGTATACCGTCAAAAAAATTCAATGCTAAGGTTAGCAGTGGGTACGCCACGCCTAATCGCAATTTTCACGCCAGATTCTGTGGAATATTGAGCTGATGGTGGGAGGGATCAGTAAAAAAGCCAAATGATAACCACTGCTAATTAATACGAGATGGTAATTAAAATGAAAGTAATTAAAAAATAAGAGAGAATTCAACATAATAAACAGTGAAAACATTGCAAGTAGAGATTATGCCTGCCTTGAAGGGGTTCCATTCTAAGCCGCGTTTTTGGCAGAGTTGAATTTAAAACCAGAAATGGGGCGCAATTCCAGGAAATTATATGGGATGTATTCGAATATTCGGGCATGATTTGAAAGGAGAACAAAAAAAATCACTTATTGTCAAATCCATGAATGTTCTACAACCTACATATAACTTCAATAATGAGCTATCTTGAGCCCCTAGGATTTGATGATGTTTTTTTTTCCAGATTTTCTAGTATCAATA
>KN729283.1:2269-17200 GCA_000816745.1 Ancylostoma duodenale
ATTCCTTAAGGAATGTGAGGAAACATCCAGTTTTGCCCTACTTTCAAGAATTTCCCTTTGTTCCCTCAAAGAAAATAATGTTCAGGGCAAGGGTGTCCGTCTGGCTCACGCGCACTACTGACAACCGATGAAAAGCCCCTGCTTTGTACACCAGGCAGGGCTGGTGCCATTTGTCCCAGTGGAGCACTGTGCCAGTGGAGCCATCTCATTGACCGTTACCAGTGTTGTGAACCGGATAATGGTTAGTTCACCCTTGAAATACCCAGGATTAGGTAAAATCTAGAAAATAGAATACGTAAATTTTAGGTTGTCCTCGACATCAAACCCCACAGAAAACGGAATTCGGCATGCTTTCGTGCATCCCAGGAGGGACTCCCTGTCCAAATGGTGGTGGATGTCATTTCAACTTTTGGACGGCTTCCTACCAATGCTGCAGCCTTGATGCAGCAGGTAAGTAGGTATCGCTACTTTTAACAAACAAAGGGGTCAGGTAATTTTTCCACTATTGAATTCCTGTGAATGTGGCGATCTAATACTCCCCAAATTATCTCCATAAAAAAGTCAGAAAGAGTGATAATAATAGTAGAATAATAGTAAAAAAGTGGTAAAATCTGTTTCCTAAAGGAACTATTTGTGAATGAACCTTCAGTTGCTCACCCCGGACACATCAAGCAATTTATATTAGATGCGTGCGTTTGACGTGCCTGCGTCTATATGATGAAAGATTGGGCTAGTTGCATAGTTGACGCAGCCCAGACGCACACGTTTACGGCCCCGCCACGACCACACGTTCGTTTCATTGAGGATGCACATGCCACGATGACAGATCTTCGTAGGAAATCTTTCGCAAATGGTTACGTGCGTCTGACGCACGCACCCTAGTATAAACTGCCCTTTTCTTCTTCTAATGTAGAGAATGGGCTAGAAATATGTACTTCTAGCCGAACCAAAATTTATCAAGTCTGGAATGACAAACTGTTTGAAAGATGGACTCAGCAGGGGGCGACCATTCTGCGGAACTGCTGCAATTCACAGCTCCTGGAATGACAGTGCCGCCTGGGGAACTAAACACAAACATTTCACCTAACCATTTTTGGCCCATTCTCCCAGTTAGACTCCAATTCGAATGATACGCATTTTGAGCTTTTCGTACGACTCGGATTTTGTTTTCAAAATCCAATCTGATTCAACCTTCTCGAGTAAAAGCTCTACATAGAATATGCGGATTGCGAAACCTCCTGAGCCCTAGCCCTTTGCAGATTTCTGGCTTGCTACTGACTTGTAGTGGTTACATCTTAGATTCGACATTCAAAGAGCTCAAAATCTCGTTCCACATTGATTTCGTTTGGAGAGTGGGGAGAAAATTTATTCATTTCATTCAAACCATGCTATACATAACATGATTGAGTCCTTCAATTTTTGTTTGCAATTCCTGCAGTCCAGCCGCAAATTATGTGATAGTATTCAGCCGCTTCTTCCAATAAGCATAAGTAGTTTGCTTCTACAGGCTCTTTAACCACGCTACCCAGATTCCTTCAGAAAATATTGATAGAAAAAAACATATTCCGATAGAGAAATCCAGGAATATGTAGGAGGTGCCTGTTCCACTCATGAATCGCAAGCGCGTCGCTACCACAAGCTGAAGTGGGTTCGTGAGCGTTAATCTCATTGTTTTGATGTCCAGCTTGCGTTGTTCACACACGGCGATTAACGTCTGCGTTCATTTGAATAAACGGCTTTGAGGGTAGGAACAACTTTGTGAGTGGTGAAATTTACAGGAATTTCACTCTTTATGATGGAAGTTTTCTGAAGTTTTTTTTTCTTACGTGGATAGGTACACCCGTTCATCAAACGTTCTCGGGTAAATTTTAAGACTAAAGAAAAAGAGCTTGGAGTATGGATATGTTCCAAAGATATCTGGGTTATGGTGAGTATGCTAAACCTCGCTTATCAGCTGGGGTCGCATGCACCATTCAGATTACCCGAGGTAAACGTGTTACCACTACCAAATTTACCCATCGTCGACACGGGCGTAACACCTTTATCCTTGGTAATCTCAATGATCCATTGAGGCTCTGTGTACAGTTTATGCCTACCATTATTAGCTCAGTTATTCTATATTTTGACCATTAGTTTCAGAGAAACTTCAGTGTTTCCGCCTTGAACAAGATATTTTTAAGTTCTAAGAGTTTTTTAAGTTGCGATGACTACGTTGTAAATTGAAATTGTCGTGGTACTGTAGCAATATAACGCAGTAGCCTTACTGTAACCACTACAGTTCGCCTGTCTGCCACCTCCATTCACAATTACACTCTCGCAGGCGTGCTGAACTACTCAGCAAACAGCTTAATTCCGCAGCTCGTTGTCCAATTTTTCGGCACCACCTGCTTTTGTATTCACTTCGCCAGCAGCGACTCAGCTGACCCAGCGGTCAGATGCGCCGGCCCGTAGGCTGTCTGATCTTTTCGCTTCTTCTACTAGTACTGTTGTCAGAGTGTCGCAGGTTATCTTGGGAAAGGTGTAAGTTTTCTAGAAAATTTACGCCTTTTTGTGTGCTAGGACGGGTTGAGCTGTGCATTGTTTTCATTCCTTCGAATGCTCACCCGGCTGGGGTAATAAAGTAATGAACTGAGCCAGCTGAGCCATTAATGCATAACGACCATTTCTCCACTAATGGCCTCTTTCTATAAGGAAATCTATAAATTTTGTAAAGCGGAGCCCACTCTTCCTCTTCATATGGTAGGAAACTACAGCTTTTCGATTCTTCGCCAGGAAAATGCATAATTTTCCTCGCATAATGAATCTTGATTAACAAATTATGGTGTTTATGGAAGTTACAAAACCATTAGAACTAGATCCGACGTAATTATTCCACTAAATATGTGTAACTCTTGCATATTCAGATCTCTGTCCTGCTGGTCAAGTCCCCTTCCTTGCGCAATCCAATGGGGAACCGAAATCATGCAAGAGGAACTTGGTAAGTGTAATCCATACAGAGAGCGCTTGATGTTTCTGAAAATTTCTACCAATTTTCAAAAATTTCCACCGAACGGACCTCTTTTCGTTGAAATGCGTACATTCCTCATCTCATTAAGAGCTTCTAGTGGAGGTTTAAGAGCCTGCAAATCTAGCATCACTTGCTCGAAAACTCGCCTAAGTAATTTAAATTCTATTTACTTTGGTTGTGGATGTTGTAGCTATTTTACATATGTTGTAGCTTGATGTGTGAGGATATCAAGCAAATTACAATGGTGTTCAGGTTCTAAAATCAGAGGGCTTGGGAACTAACCCCTATTAAAATTTTGATTTTCGGAAATCCCTGTCTTTAATACAATTTTATTGTGTTACTAATTCCTTCCGCGTTTTAGGACTGCCCATCCGGCTACCACTGTGGAGAAAATCGAGTCTGCTGCGGTATGCCTGGAGCATGTCCGACCAATCACCAGGCTGCTCAGGATAAATATGGTAAATAATTGCTCATATAGTAATCCGCCACTATTTTTCTGAATGAGGACCTGTAAAGGAAGAAGTGAAGAGTATGCCAGGGCCTGAAGCCTTTCCTTTAGTGCTAATCTTCTTTATAAGTAGAATATGCGAAAAGGGAGGATTTGCACCGTTGTCATCCTAAGTCTGTGGAATATTTTGAGTATTTTTTATTGGGTCAGCTTTCTCGAAACAGTAGAAAAGCCTGCTTTTTGAAACTTTCTATTAGAGTAACAATTTGACAATCAATGGTTTCAGAAAAATGTCTCCAAAAGTTTCCAAAAATGGTAGAGAATAATGTGAAAACAGTGAAGTTTTTCTAATTTCTGTATTTTTCGCTGTTTCACTATCTTCCCAAATAGGAAACGTTTTCCCGCATCTTGTTACATCCGAAATGGTCCACAGTGGTAAGACCAAGACCAGCTACGAAGCTGAGTTCCAACTGACATACGTCCACATCTTTGTCAGAATGCAACACAATGAAAATTGTTAGTTAAGCGTTGGTCCCTGCCTGGATAATGTAAGAAAAATCCAGGTTTTCCTCATTACCACTACATGAACAAAAGAAGTTATTGCCATATTTACAAAACATCGTTAGAACGTTAATGCCCTGGCCTAAATGAGCGATAATAAATGATAAATAAATCATCATTTATTAAAAAAAATAGAAAACAAATGGAAAAAAATGACCCAACCTCCGTTTTGTACTCTGCCCTTATTCAGAAGCTGGGCTGAAAGTATTACTTCCTCCAGTACTCATCAGGAAGGGGGGGGGGGGGGAGGGAAGTCCTAGGTTATAAAGGTAGGAGACCTAGAACTTGCCTTCTCCAGTAGCGAGACGTTGAACACCAAGACCGTCTCTTTCACAATGTTTTCAGCGGAAATACCGATAGTATTCCTAGCTAACCTATAGAACTTTTCTTTTAATTTCTAAAAACCACTTTGCTACCCTCTGTATTATTCGTTTCCCCTCACATGCTGAGTATTTTTCAATCAGGCTACACATTAACTGAGAAAATTCTGCTTGCCATTTCTTATGCCGCTTGGCTTCTTTATTCTAGGGCCTAATCAGTTCTAGTAGTCCAGTAAGTAAATATGCAGCAGACTTACTAAAATTCCAGGCCGCCTCTCTGCCTGTACATCGCGAAACGGCAATACTTGTCCTTCTGGGTCGCAGTGCATGGACACCAGCACATTTTCACAGCGACTCTGCTGCGAGCAGGTGTGTTTATACTAAGCAGTTGTGTAATGGAGTGTTAAATAGTGAAATTCTTCATTTTTAGATTGAGTACACCTGTCCCGGCTACTCGACACCATACCCAAGCTCGAGATTCCCACAGAAATGCAATATAATGGAAACGTGGTCATGCGGTGACAAGCAATGCATGCCAAGGTACTCAAACTTTTGAGCAGTTGAATAAATAGTTGAGTGAATTAACAAATAAAAAACATAAATAAAACAAAAAAAACAAAACGGGTTTGATACTCTCTGCTAGAATGATGTGTGATGAAGTAAATTTTGAAAAACGTGCAAAACTCAGATTTTCTCCATTTTTCTGACCTCTTTCTCCTTTTAACAGTCTGCCACAGACAGCTTCACTGCCTTGGGATCTCTATGTTCCTTCTCCCTGTAATTTTCTGTGACAGTATGAGAACAGAAAGAATTCCTACTGGTGTAAGCTATACTTCATAGTTCAGCTCTATCACTTCCTGAAAAGAAAAACTGTCCAGAATAATCTCGTAAACTTTCAGCAACATTCCCAATGTGCACATCTGCTGCCAGTCGGACATCATTCGTCAGAGGGATGTTAATCCATGTCCTGCTGGATGGACCCTAAATAACAATATCCTCACTGTAGGTCTTAACATTTTTTTCGGAAATTTTGTAAAAGATTAAACATTTATTGTTCTAGTTCTGCACACCATCTGTCCACAGCTCAACGTGCCCCGGTTTCTCCTCTTGCCTACGTTCGTCCAGTGTTCAGCAGCAGTTCGTCTGTTGTGTTCCGAGTCAGTGAAATCCAGTGATACTTTTTATTTTACGGAAATTAACACCACTTGTCAGTTGTTTGCCATATTTATTAGTTCCCGGTTGAGCTCCAGTTTATGTCGTACTTACTTGTCTCTGTAAATAAAAATAAATTCGTACACATCAATGTTTTGTTTGCGGTTGGGGGAAAAAGAGGGGAATAAAGACTAAGCGTCCTCAGATCACTCAATTAATACAACCCTTAACCCTCGAGGTACACGTACCTAGCGGGAGACAAAGCATTCATTTATCTAAAGCTGTCAGACAATCTCGAGTTTGGATACAATATAATATTACATGTTCAGCCCCTGCTGCGGTCAGCGATCGGTGCATTGATCCTAAAGCCAGAATCGAGCTCGTTCGAGGCGCAGCAAGAAAGTGCACTCCAAACACAAATTCCTGCTCCAAAGGGTGGGTTATATGTTAGCCTTAGAGCAGCATTTTTTTCCCAAATATCCTTCCATACATATTCCTCAAGATCTTTAGGAATTACGAAAACAATCCGGAAATTCAAATTTGTACAATACTTAATACAGCTGTTTTTGGCCAAGATTGTTAACCAAATTCTATCATTCCTCCTATTGCAAATTGTCCGATTGTTTCTCGATTTTGAAATTTTGGATTGAAAAAAGTGAATTAAAAAAATCACATCTTGAGATTGCTCAAAGTCTACAGCAAGGCTTCAAGGTTCACATCCTGTTCTACTGAGAAATGCGTCTCGTTTGCCCCAGTTCATTGGTATACAAGCCTACGTACGTATGTGGAAATAAAAGTAGAAAAGAGGTGTAGACACAGAATCCGTGGCAGATATGAGTGGGAGTATCACGTAAAACCAATAATTCAGCGCACGGAACTTGGGGTAAATTCCAGGCATGGGAAGATTGCAAGGATAAAAATAGCATGTACGACTTCAGATAACTCACGTGCTGCCAATACTTCAAATATCTGGAATTGAGGCAAGACGCCAAAGTTCAGGAACTTTTGAGCGTCCGAAATGAGAATCCCGCTCATCTCTGATCTTTTGAGCTTCCGAAGCACTAGTCAACTGCAACATCTAGGGAATGTTTCCTATTACATAGTTGTTTTGCCGCATTTCGGAGCTTTGAAGAACGCAGAGCTCATTTTTCCCCAAGGAACCTATAAGCTGTGTTCTGCATAGGTAGGTTTACGTTGGCTCTGCATGGGATTGAGAAAATCGTGGGTTTTGCACTGAATTTCAGGCTTTAGAGACGCATGGGTTCTTCATGGATATACAGGTTCTTACTGAGTATGGGAACAAGTATAGCGCTATGGTGTTATGCGAGCACTAATTCTCCATTCTTCAACGTCACAATCCTCTGCAGTGCAGCGTTTCTAATTAATTTTAAAAATAAACGAAAATCGTTTTTAGCAGGTGTGCCATCTTCAATATATATTCACTACCCATACTGGTATTTCCTCTACTCCGTCTAATTTTCACATATGTTTCGTTCGCATTCATTAACTCTTCCTGATATTTATTCACTTACTTCACTGTAAAGTATCACTATTTTCCAGGAAGAAAACTATTTTGTTTTTAGCACAATATATTTATTAATACATCCATACCTCATAATGTCCAGAAATTTTTATAAAAAATTTCTTCCATAGTTTCTCTACAAATGAATGGTGTTTCTATAATGAAATAAGTAAGTATTACCATCTTAAGGGTTTTATGCCTTTTTCAGAATTGTCATGAATCTTTGCGTCAGAGGCTTGCTTCCCTTAAGTTATCCAAAGCGTTCCCTGCGATACTTGGTTTTTTCTTTACGATAACATAATCCCTATAGCACAAAGGTGTTATATTGAAATTGTCCTCTTTCTGCATCACAACGTTGTTTTTGAACTCTCTTGATATCATGATCGAAATTCCGCTGGACCATTCCACACCTAGGAAGGTATCGTTGAATTCGTGTGTTGTTCCAGCTGCAGCTCAGCAAATAAACGAGCCAGTCGAAAGCAGGCGATCCGTGTGTTCCCCGCTTCTGTACTACAGCTTGCACATCCTTTTCTTCCTTTATTTATTTATCACCGTGTTAGCACCGCTGTAATCTTTGTGCAAATTTATCATTTTCGTTCTAAAACAAATTCGCTATCTTTGATTCCCATTTTCGGTCGTCAGATACTTGAACATAGCCTCCTCGATTTATTGTTGTCCAATATTTCTTCGTTTTGCCCTACACGTAACCGCAAATCTTCCGTTTGCATAAGATTTCTCCCAGTCCTTTTAGAGTCATGTTGAGGCTGCTCTCGTAAAAAGCGCTGATATTTGTGTAGAAACCGATCCAGCGGCGATTTCTGAAGTGGAACGAAATCGTAGAATGACGCGCACTCGATGTTCCTGCGCTCGCTGCTTATCGCACTCCTGAGGCAGGTTCATACTAGGATTTGCGTCTTTGTATACCTTGGCAGAAAATGCTTAGATTCTATTCTGCTCAGTTGTGGACGCGAAGATTATTCGTATCTATGCATTTTATTTGCAATTACCCCATTTTGCGACGTTTCTAAACATGAAAACTTGAGAGAAAGACAATTTCTTTCTTATCTAATAACCATGAAGTGTAGAAGAATTAGACAGAATAAAAGTTCGTAATAACTTGGGCCCTTCAACCGGGCCGTTCACCTCTTTTATCAGATTTATGCAATTCGACATTAATTTATGCATATGCACATTTTCTTTCTTCTAGAATTCACTCAAATGAAAGTACGGAAATGAGTAGGAAATAGTTTTTCCTTCGGAATAATTACATTCTCATACTTCCCTTTTTTATCTATTCTGCAAATTTCTACCGCCTAAGGGCATTGCTCAAAAAATTCTATGAATAAAATGAGATTTCTGAAAGTGCTGCTATTGAGCTGCAGTTCATAGTTAATACATATTGGGTTGATGCGGAAGAAATCATTTTGTATTTTTGTTGACTTCATGTTTTTCCACAATTTCATTTTTTCGGGCTTTGTTTGTTAACTTCTTCTCGACAGAGATGTTTCCACTTTCTTAAAACAGTTTATACTTTGTTGCTGTTAACGAAATAATACTTGAATAAAAGCACAGAACCATAAACAAGACAAAGTTTTATTTTACTGCCCTCATTTTTGAATATGATTGCTCTCTTCGTTTTTCAGTTTTTCGTGCCAGCCGTCGAAGAAGAACGGCTGGTTATGCTGTTCTGATTCGGGGAGCTCAGGCTCAATTCAGCTGTCCGCTTCCCGGCCAACAACCAGTCCGTTCCGTTGACGGAGGAAACCAGTTCTGCACGAAACCTGGTCAACGCGGTGATTGTCCTCAGAGGTTGGTTCTTTCCTGGTTGTGAAGAAGTTCGTGGAAAAAAGGAAAAAAAAATAATGAAAAAAATAAAAAAATAAGGAAAATGTGAAAAATTCCCGCTTCAGAGCGCTGTGTCTCTCTTCTGGCAACTCGCCAAATCTGTACATTTGCTGCTATTCTGCCGCATTTCAGGTGGGTTCTTTAGCTTCAGGTGCAGGAGTGAATAGACGTAATATTGCATCCTAACTGTGCAGGTGACCCCTATTTGTCCAAACAACGGCATTCCACAGCCGGCTTCGTTTGGGGAGAACTACAAATCCTGCTCGATTGCGTCATTAGACGACTGTGATTCAGGGTGAGGAGTTACCTGACCCCCTGGCTAAGATATGTTCTCATCGATTCTCCTATGTTCAGATTCTCATGCGTCCGATCCGCAAACGACTACTCCGTCAGACTCTGCTGCACAACTGGCCAATTACAACAGCAACAACCGATTTGCCCACGACAAGGCGTACTTCTTACCGTAAGCATACAGTAATCCTCTCCACAGTAATCAGTTCTTTTAATGATTTGTGTTAAGGAACGCGGTAAACCGGTGTACTGTACCATGTCGCTACCATTATCGTGTCCGAAAGAATACAGCTGTCAGCAGGCGATTGGAAGTCTTGCGACGTTCGTCTGCTGTTCCACAGCGTCGTCGGCGCAAGCGTGTCCAGCACCTTATTCAGCTGCTATAGACGGGGAAGGCAATCAGGTATGTAGATGATGGAGATTAAAAAAAGCTCTAGTCCCTGGGATGAGCAGGACGATCTACTGAACCCCCCATCTTATCTCCTGTGGTGTAGTAGAAATTTATTTATTTTATTTATTTATTATATGTACGCCAAAATGAGGCGTGCTTTGCAAATCAGGCTAACATCAGAGAAGAAAAACTCAGTCGAAAAGAAGAAAAAGGTGAAAAAGAAAAGAAGAACGACAAGAACTAGAAGAACAGTCAGAAACCAAAACTAAAGAAAAGAGGGACTCAAGAACTCGTTCCACGCTACTGACCGAGACCGCACTCAAATTCTGGGATTATATAATGTGGAATGGCTCAGAATCATCAATATCAGATCTGGAGGGGCGTCACCAAGTTTACCTCAGCGCAACGATATCCGGTTGGTTGCCTATATCCCATGAAGGAAATGATTGACCATTTAGGATCTCTTGAGAGACCAATCTCAAAAGAAAAAAAAAACTCGACAACCCCTTACTTATTGACCTGTTCTTGTGCTTTTCTACGGTCCCGCTCTCTACTATCATTTTTGATGGCATATTTTGAATATGTGCGTCGTCTAAGTACGTACATATGTATATCACGATGTCCAGAAGTCCACAGCTGAACTGTCAATTTCCTCAAGAAATTGAAATTTATTTAACGTTTTGCCTTATGCAAGCGTAATAAACCTATAACCTAATGGAGAACTACTTCTGTGGCCTACACTGGTACTGTTGAGTTGAGATGAATTGTCAGTACTCTCTTTTACACTATACATATCACAATGGTGGAACGTTTTGGTCTTGAGCGAGTTTACAGTGAACATCTGTGTCATCCCATCGCAACAATTTACCTTTGCTACATAAATCTTTGCGAAAAGTTGCTTTCTTTACCTAAATAATCCCCGAGAGATCAATATTTTTTCTTCAGATTTACTGCTCTCCCTCAAGCCTTACCGATTGCCCTGGTGGTTCTAGCTGCATGGAATCCACACAGGACGCATCACTACATTTGTGTTGTAGGAAAGATGAAGTGTAAGAAAATTTCAACAATAATCATTCGTCATTATTCGTTGAGTAAGTATTTAGTGGTTGGATCTGAAAATGTAAACGGGTTGTGGTGACAGGTCAAAAAATCATTTATGACTTGCACTGTCTTCATATTTATGTCCTCACTTTTTATTTAAGTTCTTTTCTACGACAGCGTCTGTTCCAGATTTGGAATTTTCTATAAATCGAATTGAAGCCTTTGCTTGTCACAATCTCAATTTTTTTGACATTGTCTTTTTACTTCATGGTTAGGTACAATTAGTAGTACAAATAATTCCGCCAAATTCCCTGCTGAGTCTATGTGTTATCCTCCAGTCGAAACGACTAATCTTTACATAACCTCATCCTTGAGAGAAAAAATTCATAATGAAACAATCTCTACTAAGTACTATTATTTCACTGCTGAGAAGTGCGGACATGCATTTACCTCATATTTACATTTGAGCTGCAAAATTTGTACTATATAAACCGAAAAAACTCTTTCCAGTCCGAGGGTGTGCCCAAAGAATCAAAACGCTCTACTCACTTCAACGGGTTCTGTGCAATTCTGCAATGCTCCTGGACTACCATGTACTCAAGTGAGCTCCGTTTCTGCTGTCATCCACCTCACTAGCAATACTAAAATTCAATTTCAGGAAGGTTACACGTGTCAGTGGTCCGCACCACTCTCACAGTACGTGTGCTGCGGTCGCGAATTGGTGCCAGCTTACTGTGCTGATGGGCGCAGCACTTACGAACAGATCTCAGGTTAGCGGAGATCCCATGAATACTTCCTTTGCTTCTTGTACAAAATATCCGTTGGCTTAAAGGCCTGATGGTAGCTAGAGTTTGAGCCTTCAGGCCTTCTTTGGGCTTCCCTTCTATCCCCAATATCGTTTCATTTCATCTTCATTCTCTTCGTTTCGTAAGAAATAATACAATTCGAATTCGAATTATTGATTTCATCTTTCATTCACCGAACTTTGTAATTGCGAACATGCTTCTTGCATTATGAGAGATGAGAATACGTAGTTTTCAGTTTTCGTAGCTAAAGCTCTTCACCTACCTATGTACCATCTTATGCTGTTTTCATTAATCTGGCGGTAGCGATGTTCCTTCCACCCCACTGAGGGTTCCTTAGAGCTCTC
This sequence comes from Ancylostoma duodenale, assembly GCA_000816745.1. Classification (NCBI taxonomy): domain Eukaryota; kingdom Metazoa; phylum Nematoda; class Chromadorea; order Rhabditida; family Ancylostomatidae; genus Ancylostoma; species Ancylostoma duodenale. Next base: position 13,998 of record KN729283.1, read on the forward strand.
CTCGAACGATTTCTTCCTGTTCTCTCCAACTTTTATTTTTCGCTGTAAATTTTGTTGGAACAGTGCACTCGTTAATTTTTTGTGCATTTTCATTTTTTTCTCACACATCATTTTCTTACCTACATATTTCTGATCGTCCTTCCGACAAATTTCATGCTTCAGCCAACATTCATTCCAGTATTCTACCGAAATTTAGGTGTTCATGACGTGAGAATGGGAGACTTTCTCTAGAAAGTTCAGATGCTCGGTCACTCGAGAAACTGAGTTTTTGGATGTTTGAAGTCCATATGAATCCGGAAATAGAATGTTGTTATGCGGAATAAATGCGAATGTAGTTGTTTTAGAGTATATGACTCAAATCCTTCCATTAGGTATCTCGCAAGATGGTGTCGTCTATACATACATAGTCAGGGCTGGGATTCATGAAAAGACAACCAAACGAACCTGTGATAATTAGCGCTATTGGTTATCGGTAGTCGAGGTACTTCTAAGAGATGCAGTATGTGAAAGTTGCTCTGCTCGCCCTGATTCCTTTGGTTAACTGTTAACTGTTCACGAATCCCGGCCAAGAATGTCAACGATTGTAAGGTTTTTCAAATTGGAACAAAAGATTGCAAAACACGCCCAAGATAGATCACAGGCAGCGTTTTGCAGTTCTAAAATATAGGAAACAGAAAACTCCAATCGTAGAGGCCCGCATGACGCAGTACCCACCGCCACGACGTGTTTAGCTCTTAATACCGCTCAGAGAATCTGGTATGGAGTCAAAGCAATGCAGCTCAGATTCCCCAAGTTTTTAACACCTTCCTGAACTATACCATAATGCTAGATTTTAACGTGTTTGGATGAGAAGATATTTGTGCTCCACCAGGACTTGAGACATCAAATATTCGTCCCTCTCGGATGTGGAATAAGTGATTAATCAACTACATTCGGGAGCGACCATTTCCATTTTCCAATCTATGCTCATAATCGAATATTAAAAATGCTAATTATCGAGTTTTTTTTTGAAAGACGCATTTTTGAATGAAGAGACAACCACTCGATTAGATCCAGACCACATCAGCTACAATAGTCGAATTTAGGTGAGACATACTCGTGCAATCCACTGGTGTTCCCATCTTCATGTCCTGTTGGCTATGAGTGCGACCTGTCAACCGTGTCTGGAATCAGTGTTTGCTGCGCTGTTGAAGCTGGTAAGTGGAATACGGTATTCTATTTACAGTATATGTTTATGAGACACATAAGAACCCACTTTTTCAGTCACGACAACGACCCTAGCTCCAATACTGCCGCCGATCACTGAACCAGAACCCTCAATTGGACTTCAATGTCCAGACGGCTGGAATCCCTACCGGAATGATCTCGGCTTCCAGCCAAGAAGTTGCAGCGGCGTTTTGGACATGAGGTTGGCATTCACTTCTTACAGTTTACTGTAATTTTTTGAAACTTTTCAAATATCACAGCGAATTTGATAGTTTCTAGCTGCCCCATTGGCTACACCTGTGCTCCGTCCGCTGTGGTTGGAAACCACGTTTGTTGTCGTTTGGCCACCTCGATGCGATGTCTTACCGGGGACACCTTTTTATCGAACACGTTCCCGAGATTGTGCAATAGGTCGGAATATTTTTCCTGTGAAGGAGATTCCATGAAATGTTGAATTCTAGAACTCCTCACAAAATAATAAAAATAAAATAAGAAAACATAATGCGTGCTTGAAATGCCTATAGGAAACAACAGTGAGTCTAGGACTGCGCGCTGCGCCGCATCATCTGCGCCTTGGCCCTCTGACTGTCTGTGCATCTGCACATGTCACTGTTATCACCGCTCTTGCTCTCGATACCACGGTGTAGCGCCGCATGCGGTTCTTAAGCACTGAAATCTCCTGGAACCCTTGCAGTTTTTCGCCTAATTGAGAACATCGGATGTTCCTATTCCATCTACACAACAGCGATCAGGTGCGAGAACTGATCCCCTGCGCATATTTTGTTATCCAAGCGCTATATAATAGCAGTGTAAACTTCTGAGAAATGTTCTCTGATCAGACTCTTATTTTATAAAAAAGAACGGTCCAACTCGAGGATGCAAATATTGTGGAACAGTCCCATGCATGTTGGGGAACAGTTCTCGCCTGATATCCCCTGACCCACGTAGTGTAGTGGCACCTGTATAAGCAATAGGGATTGAGTGGAGATGGAGTAATTTGGAAGAAATGTTAGGAAGCTACTGCTCACTCTCCTAGTACCCCATATTAAACATGCGAGAACTAGTCCCCGCGAACACATTAGCCAGAGGAGTGAAAAATTAGAAATAAAAGTTGTAGAACACAAAATTAAGCAGAAAAATTAGCAGGTAGACTGAGGAGTGTGATGAGATGAAAAGAATGAGCTCAAGCTATAGCCTGAGTCTAGTTTACACTTACACACTCGGGGCCAATTAAACAAAAAGTACATCCAGAGGAAGTGGACTGCTGCATTTAATTGAGGACCAGTTCTCCTGTCCTATATATTCTTCCATCTTCATATTTTCCTCTTCAGATATAGACCTAATGAATGTCCTCGAGGCTACACATGTCAACAGAGCTCCCATGTAAGTTTCCCAAGAACTTGACTGTCCAATCCCTCTAAATCCATGAATCCCCTGAATTCCAGCCGACAATATCGATCTGCTGCGGCACAGGACTTTCCGTCGATCGTCCCTTATGTCCTAGTGGACGTGAACCGGCACTGTTGAACGGATACGTTCGAAGTTGTCCGGGAGAAGGTTCATCTGATGGTTGTCCAAGTGGTCACACTTGTCAGAGAGCCACTAATGGACTACTTGTGTGTTGCAGCAGGTATGGACAACTATCACAAATTGCTATATTCCTTGAAAAGCGGAATTTTCATTCTGGCACTTATTTTCCTTCCAGTGCTCTCAAACTGAGTTTTGAGTAGTTTTCTTCTCCTTTTCCGCTCAAAATGAACTACTGCATCATAGCTCTTTTACAATTTGGAACGCCAATTCTGGCAAAGTATGATTTGATCTGCTGTTGTCCGTCAAGATATATAGTGTAAGCTTCATAGCTCGCCTCGGTGGGTCAGGTCGTACGAAAAGCCTCATGCTCGTTACCCGGCTTGCCGGTTCCACGAGGGTGGCCGGCATACCCGTGTGTCGAAGTTCCGGCGAGCTCCCATGGCCCCTTCGGTGGCGCTAAGGACATC
>KN729284.1:3008-15469 GCA_000816745.1 Ancylostoma duodenale
CACTTTGTTACTCGTGAAACTGCAGCAGAAAGTGCAAATGTCCTCTAATTTCGTCTACATTATTGAACAGCACAGTACAATTTGTAGTAAAAATCTCTACGCAGATCCAACTCTATATGTTAGAAATACTTTGGTTGGAAAACTTCGAAGTTACCGGCTGAACGTTGTACGGTCAAAATTCTGTATAAATAGAGGTGGAAACGAACGAAAGTCTCGGGAAGTCCCTGTTTTGATCAGTAAGTTTGTTCCCATCTTCCTTAAAAGGACCCATATCGAATATCCACGCCCTTTTTCAGATAGGAGTCGTGGGGCTCATGTTTCCTGTTAGTTTTTGTTGCGAAAGTCATTTTCGTGTACATTCTTTTTTATTTGTCATTTACTTTATGGGGTGCAGATGTTCTTGTGACAATTACACAGAGTTTAAAGCCAATATGACGAATGTCTGTCGCTCCACTGTTGATTTGTTATGGTACGCACTTCTTCTGAGGTTACGGAAGAGTTTTCTGGAAGCTTTTCAACTTTGCCTATGTTCAAGAGTGAGTAACACTCATAATCTTCAGTGACTCTTCCTCTTTTTCTTTTTGATTTTTTCTTTTTGATTGTACAGTTTCTGATGACTTATCATAGAGGTAAAGGACTAAAGTATGATAAATTAGAGTAGAAGAGAAAAGTAATAAAAAATAAGTTGTCCACATGTTTGGCAAGTAATCCGCGAAATTGACGGAGAGGAATGCTCACATCTACATTTTGCTCCTAGCAGTGAGCAGGTTATGGCAAGTTGACTGTCTTCTTTGAATCGAAACTTAGGACTAAAGATCAATTTCATGGAATTGCAATTATCGTTAAGCTCGTTGCACCAGTTTAGCTGTGGGCGTGGCCTATTGCTAGAACTTCCGGCGACCGCGCGCTCTCGTGTCGCCTTTCTAAATCCACGAGATAGGGTAGTGGTAGAAATGTCTTCGTATTAAAGTAAAAAAATAGCTACTGCAGTAAATTAGAGACTGATGTACGTTGCAAAACTGCTAGTCATTGCTTTGAATCAGCTGACCAGAAACAATTTTGCTAAGTGCCAAGCCAATTCTCAGAGATAAATCACTGCTTTCTCGTATATCCATTCTTCCGCCTTCCGGTTTTTCAATCGCTACACGTCATTTCTCATTGTTTTTCTATCGCCCAGATGGTCTAGTGCGCCAGTTTGTCCGACAATCCGTGTCCCAAATGCAGCCGCCATCTGGCTCGCAATCATAATGAATCATCCTAGTCTATTTGTTGCCATTGTTCGTCTACTTCAGAAAAAACGCTCTTCGTTTAACATTGTGCGGCAAATCGTGTGTATGACTGAATCACATAACTGGTTTAGTAATTTTTTTTTGTTAAGTTCTATGATGTAGCGTTACTACCAATCTAAGAGAATAATATAGTAATTGCTTGAAATTTTATCATAAAGACGCTGCACAAGTGCTAATCAATAATGATTGGTGTCTCTGTGGAGACACACAACGGTTATTGATTTTGAGCTCTGTCAATCGATTTTGAGCTTCCTCTCAACTGATCTACCGAACTATATGCGCAACTTCATCCAGTTTTGATGCGCATTTTTCCTCTTTTTGTTTAGGAAACGACGAAATTTATGGACTAGTAATAGACTATTTAATCTTGACTGGTATCTCTATTTAAGTCATAAAGGCATTACTTGTATTTTTAGTAAACTATCTGCTCTGATCTCTCCCTCGATCAGCTGTGCGATCTATGCGATTTTTGTTCTCGTTATTTATCGATTTGCATCTTAGGAAGGGAGCGTCCTACTGACTATGTTTTTTTCTCACGGATTATAATTGCGGTTAAATGTCGTAGATATAATCTGGAGAAATTTTCTGACGTGTTTCTTCCTCGTTGAGGATACCGGTCTTTTTACTTATCCTCTTTTTTCTGCTTATAACTCATTTGAACCATGAGTAATTTGTGCGAAATGAAAAATTCGGGTTTCATAGATAGAAATCTTCTTCCAAGGTTCATCTTCTTTCTTTCGAACTAAATTTCTTTCTTTTCCAAGCATAGTCTCTCATTTTACAAACTTTCTGCCGTAATTACTAGGCAGCTGGTACCTAACAGTAGAAAAAAATCACTCCTTGGCCCCATTCGTAGTTATGCACCCTCCCAACTCAGCATTCATTTCCTTCTTTCTGAAGCGAAACTGAAACGCTCCCTATATCTTATTCCTTTTAACACGTTTATTCATTTTCTGCCTTTAGTCGCACATGCTTATTCACCTAATTGGCACATTGGATTTCTATCGAGATGTTTTCTTCGGAAGAATCGAAACAAGAGTGAAGAAATGTTCAATATTAAGTATGGGAGCAGTATTTCTTGCAGTTATTCTTGACGTTTAGTTTTTCGTAGAAGTTGGAGAAACTACACAGGTAATCACCACGATATTCTGTCATATTACCACATGAACCTGATTTAGCACCATATGTTCTTGTAATTTTGAGCATTTGCACAAATGTCGCGTCTTTCGCTATAGTTTGGACCAAAAAACGTTTGAGCTACAGTTGTACTTCTGTCCCTTCAGCGTAAGCGTGCTTTTGCACAAAGACTTTTTAGGCCTTTTTAACTCTCAATTTTTTTTTGCAGACAATTAAGTTACCAGCACTGGTTGTCTTTTTTTTTTGAATCACAACGTTTTTAGTTAACTAATTCGGGGCGAAGTAAATGAGCAAGTTGTTCCAATTTCTCTTAATTTTTTCGAATTTATTGACTTACTTATGTGTAACCTTATCTATCCTACTGCATACAGTACACCGTTTTCGGTAGAATTGTCAATGCACTTACCATCCTCTTTGCCGGCGTTGGATGTTGAGCGACAACTCCAATTATGTCGGCTTGCAGAAGTATCGTCTTTTCGACTTCTATACAAGTATATTATGTTGTTGTATTAACATTTAGGCCTAATTAAAGACGTTACTGCAGTCTCTGTCATGCTGAAACATCATACATAGGTGCTCAATCCAATGTGGCAATTAGCCTTTTGTCCTTGGTGATGGTGTTTCTTCTTGCCTTTAATGATTTCCATCACAATCTCAGGTTTGTATGAGTTATTATATATAGATCTTATGTAAAAGTGCCTCAAAAATTGCAGATGTTCCATGATTACCATAATTTCACATCACTTCATGACAGATTTGCTGTCATGTCGAGAGACGAATAGTTACTACGCGCTTCGATGTTCACTTTCACGTTTTTACTTTTGTTTTTTTTCTATGTAGAAGAATAATAGATAATAAAATAAAAGTCGAAACGGAATAACAACGTTGTAACAAAGGAATTCCTTCTCTTTTTTATCGTTCATAGTACCACTCTGGCACCGCTTAACGCAATCCAAAGGTACTTAAGGGCAACAAACTGATTGAAAAGGTGTTCGCAATCATTTAATCCCGATCAACACTAACTTCCATGTTATCACTTCATTTTATTCACCTTCCCCTACTTCAAGCCACTTTTCTCACAAGATGATTCTCAGATCTTTGCGTGGACAAGAAGGTTTTCCTAATGTCGACGTGAAAGGAGTCCCAGAAACACGACATAGATAAAAGAAAATTTTTAACTAGAGAAGTTCCCATTTTGGAGGTGTATACATAGCATTTACATTGTTGTACCGGGCAGGGAAGATTATATTGTATTGTTAGTCAGAGAGCGATTGAATTGAAAAATAATTTTTTAATATTTAAGATGAATATCAGTTACTTTATTGTTGTTTATTTCTTGATTTACGATATGCTTATTTGTTGTGACATTATTGATAAAATTTCGCTGCACAGAGGCAGCGTATCCCAGGAATACGTGGAGGCTATTAAATTACCTGTTTATCTTTGATTACAAATTACCAGAAAGGGCATGTTTGGAGGACATAAAAACTTAGTGCTGCGGTCATTACATCACTTTTCGGTCATATGGAAACGAACGCAGACCATTTTTTGCCAGGACCCCATAATCGAATTACCCTTCAAAATCCTACATGCATATGGATTATCATTCTAACGAACTGGAATTCTGTCCGGGACCAGAAAATGGAATTCGTTCATCTCTGTTTTTCTATACATTGTTTATTCAAACTTTGCTGTTGAGGAAATTTACCTGATAAAATATGGATATCATATGGATTATCATTCTAACGAATTGGAATTCTGTCCGGGACCAGAAAATGGAATTCGTTCATCTCGTTCTTCTTCATCATTTTCTATACATTGTTTATTCAAACTTTGCTGTTGAGGAAATTTACCTGATAAAAGATTAAGGTTTATATTTCACTGTATGAAGAATCCTACCATTTATTCATTTTTGCTGAATACACTTCTGAAACATTAGGTTTTGTGTCAATTCAACTTTCACATAGCGGGGATTGTAGCTATCATACTGGAAGGTCATTTTGTGGTTCATATTCTTTGAACCCCATCGTTTCCATTCCTCCCTTCTTCCCCCCCCCCCCCCCACCCATTTCACCATCAGATTTTGCAATTGACCTACGAACTAACGGTTATTACAGCTCTAACCTGGGAGAACCTTCTTATTACAACAAGTTGGAGCCTTTGACCCCTAAATATGAGCATCCCACATTTCAAGATGACATCACACAAGATCCGCTCTTTGGTCGGCGATAAGCCCCAGTGATTCACGAATGAGTCGAATGAATGATATCAATTTGAAATCGTTCAATTCCTTTACGATCATATTTGCTAGAAACGCTATGGCATTTTGATATCCTTTTGGTAACAATGGAATCAGTCAGCTTCAGATATGGCTAATCTATTGTTGCGTTCTCACAGAATGCTTATTTAATTTGATAAGGTACGTAAAACCTGTCTCCATGTGAAAATATCTCTCAATGTGGTGGGGGTTACTTCTGCTCTTCTTCCTTTCAACTGCTGGCAATAGTTGAGAATGTTATCACTGTCAGCGTTTTGCAAAACGGCAGTGAGTACAAACTTCAAGGGACACTAGTATAGTAGATACTCTCAAGTAAGGTGGGCAGTACAGCATCTTGCCCTGACGTGCTTTCGTTGTACCCTTCCACTGTGTTGACATGCGATTTTTTTTCTGAAATTTTACTTTTCTAATGAATCTCTTGAAATGTTGCCATTTGTATGTTTTTGTTCACCTGAACCTCTTTAAGTGCGTCATATAATTAATGTGGCAATCGTTAAGCGTCCGCTGTTCACTAATAAAATTGTGTCTCATTTTCTTATCCGGAGGAAGCAACACTGTTTCATTCAATTTACTTTTGTTCCAGCACGTTTGTGTAACGTAGTAATAAATGAATGAACAAATAAATGCAACAATCACGAAAATCTCCACTTCTAAGCTGAAATGAGAGACCTGGAAATGTTTGCTAAGATTTTGAAGAAAATTCCCAAGCATGTACGACTTTTTTTTTTCGTTGAAAAAGAATATATGATAGATATAACTGTGCGCTATGCTGTCCGGTTGGTGACCTTCGACCCGGTGGAGCGCAAACCTGCGCCTTTCGAAAGTAAACTTTAGAGGTGTCAATTTACTGCTTACTACATAGTATTCGAGCACGACGGCTATTGAAGTGTTTGCTGTTTTGTATAGAATATATTTTTACGTGTGTACGCAATACAGTGCATAAAAGCGTTTGAAACTAGGACATTATTTAGGAGGCATTTAGTTTTGTACATACAAGTTACAAGTTATATAAGTTCTGTCTTAAGAGGAGTGTAAGGACCCGATAGTACAGCTCTTTTCGTGGTAACAGTTGTGCTTGACTACTTTTTACAGATTTCTCATGCAGAAGCAGCCTTTCTCATGCAGGACACTGAACTCGAAGGCGATAATATCCAGATTACTGTTTTAAACGTTTGATGAACTTATTCTTATTACTATGAATTTGAAAATTGTTCCGCAACATACCTGGTTTAAAACCTATGACTGTTGAGAGGTAATAGTCATAGTTGCGAAATATTAATGACTAAACTCTGAATCGCTGATCCAACACCAAGGTGACGACGCGCAAATGGGCGGTGCTTCGCTCAGAATCGCAGACGAACAGCATTCATGTGTAGAGGAGACTCAGCCACCTGTTTCGAAATGCTATTACCAGTTCCCACCTGGCTACCTGGTTACTTGTCAGTTTGTGAAGTCTTCTGCGATAGCAAACCTCTTTTTTTCCTTTTTGATGCTGAGTGTGAGCTTACCTATCTCTTTATGTTACCTTGGAGCGTACTCACTCACTATATGTTTTTTCTTCATGTATTCTACACCATCAAGTGATAGAAAGAGAATAGGCTGTATTTCTCTGGTTTTGGCCGAGAAAATTAGGGTCCGCGTGATAAACTGGATTCCATTTGCGACTTGCTAGCTTCGCAACTTGCTGTATTTTCCCGCCTCTGCACACGCGTTTCTTCCGGTTTCTGTTCGGCATTCGATTTTTCCTTCTTCTTGCACCATTACGAATGTATTGTCATTCTCTTCTAAATTTATTTGTTCACTGATGGCTGAAACACCAGCGGGGTTCGTCCCAAGATCGACTTTGAGCATAATATGCCTTAATAGGGCAATTCTCTTGAACACTGGGAAGGCAGGTACGAATCAATGCTAATACACATTCTGAAATCTATAGTTCTGCAGTCCTATTGTTGCAGATTCGTGTGTCCACTCATGTTGACACAGATGTAAAAGTAGGCAGACAATGGCTATGCGTTTGCTGGTTTGATGTCCACTGGATGAGTTGCACTGAGCTGTGGATTTTTTTCTGCACTTATCTCATTTTCCGTAAAATTATATTGCAAATTCGCTTTTAGTTGCAAATTGTAAATGAGGCTTCTCCCGTAATAACTACTCGGTTCATGTTCTGCAAGTAAATATAAATACATGAACTCTGATAATTTTTTTTGTCATTGTGAAACCTGAACTTCATCCTTGCATGTCAAATTTTGTCGTATCTTCGTAATCTTCTAATGATCTGAAATCCTCCTAGCTTTCTGGATAATTTCAACTTCCGGTATCGAGTTCCTTGTGAATCTTCTTCTTCTTCTCTAGCATTTGTCCCATTCTTGGGTCCGCTTTCCGGATCTTCTGACGCCATTTCAATTCGAGTTCGTTTCGAGTCCTTCTGAATTCTTGGGATTAAATGGCGCTTTTTTTCGTATAAAATTGCAAAGATACGAGGCGTTTACCCACTCTATACTACTTTACTTGTTAATGCCCGCAATGGATTCTCCTTGTTTTTCCCATGATTCCTTTCTGGAAGAACCTTTTTTTTGTGGTAGCTCAAATCTCCTATTACGAATCCATTGTTCCTTGAAAGGATGGATTAAGTTCCGTGGTTACGTCCATACCTGTAAATATACGTTGATCGAAGCAGAGAAGTTGTTTAGTTTCCTAGACGATTTTATAGGGTATATCGTGGTCATTTTTACTATAATGAATGAATTAGCCTGTTTTGCTACGTCTTCTTCTGGAGACTATGGTAAAGGGGAGCTGCAGACCGATGTAAAACACCGTATTCCCTGATAGCAGCTCGTTTGTCCTAGTTTGCAGGAAAATGGCCGCGTCTATTGGTGTCCTAGGACGTCTTAAACCAGTGCATTGTTTCCTTGTCGCATTTGGATCTTCTATTTCCGTTCGAAGTGTCGAGTCTGTCACCGTGGATTGAAAGTGTTGTCAAGTGTACAGTGTATTTAAGCCACTTGACATTTAGCAGATGCTCATTTGAAGTGCGGTATTTTTGTTATTCCGGAAGTTCGGCGTCACAGAGTATAAATAGTGCACTTTTAATACCTTTGAGCATAAAATTATGTCAGACATTGTCCTTCTTCACCTGGCTGTCATTTTCTCCCTTCGTTTCAAGTGTGCTTTTGTTCTCCCTAATTTCCAAATCACATAGCATAATTTCCAGATGGAAATCGCCTATGATTTCTCCGAGATCTTCCCCTCAGAACCCATCCAGCGTTTGGATCGGACACAATTGATCCGCTTCAATCCTAGGAAGTTCTGGTCCGTGCAGAAAGCGATTGATGCACTGGGACATCTGTCAACAGAGGTAATTTTCTCAAAAACTTGCACTAATATTATAGACACTCCAAGTGGCAGCACTTTAGTGATCGTTTTGTTGTTTTTTGTTCAATCAAACATTCATGACGTGCAGTGCCGGCAGAGTCATGCATTTTTGAGTAGGAGCACGGGCTATTACAAGAGTTCCGCACGGCTCATATACGAGCACGTGAAGGGAATACTGGATGTAGAAATGAGATTTTGAAAATCCAAGATATATGCATAGTTAGCTGTTTCATTTTGCAACATGAGAAATAATATGTAGTGCATATGAATCCTGTACCTGTGTTGTGCTTGAATTAATTGCTACTGAAATACATTGTTGTATTGCGTGTCAGTGGACATATTAGAAGGAAGATTGTCAACAACCACGATAAATTGAGTTCTGTAGTTGAATATGAGCGCACCAACTCCTGCGCTGTTGTTCTACTATCGCTTTCGCGGCTTCTTTCAGGTTTTGCACTGAGTTGCGAGCGGCATGAGCGCGAGTCGCGACTGCCAAGTGCGCTTGCCGCCTAGCAAATAGTAAGAAAATGGAGCAATAGTCAGTCGTTATTAGACACCTCAAAACGAGGCTGCTCCGCACCACTCACACGGCGCGGCAAACCAACTTGGCGTTGTGGATCTCGGGCGAATTAAATACGCAGACATAAAGGAACTAGCGATGGAAGAAACAACTGAAGGAGCAGCACTGAACACGCTTGAGGATCAGAGCCCCCAGCTGGTCTGCCGCACCGCGTGAGTGGTGCAGCGCGACCTCGTTTTCAGCTAAGCAATAACGTTTGACGCCACCACTACATCATACAAGCATCTGACACTTACCCAATTTATATCTTATTAGTTCTCTCTCTCCTCAGTACTGCTCCGTAAGTATCTTCTGGTTGAGAAAAAAATAACTTTTAAAAAAGTCTGTGGAAAAACGAAGGACCAAAACAGTACTTCTACCTTTGATGAGGCAATTCTTGCTGGTGTCCATTCCTTTCTTCATTTGAGAGAGAAGCGTGAAAAAGGAAGTGTATATTCTTTGGCGGAAAAAAAGTTGTACTACTTTTTAATCCTTTCGATATAGCCTAGTACAAAAATAACCTATTCTGCAAATGCACCAGTAATCTAAAAATCTCACAGCCATTCATAAGTGCAACGACTTGTAGCAATCGTTTTTTTTTCCTATTTGTTGTACCGTATCACTCAAAGGTGCAGTTCCCAAGCACTCAAAATGTCATTCATCTGCTGCATCAGCGTTTGTGAAAGGTTTTTTTCAACTCAACCGTTTCCAAGGGCTTCTGTTGACACAAAATCCAGTTGATTTGTGGATTTAGGAGTCTTGTGTGTGGATTCTGGAACAAAGACAACAGTTGTCTTCATTGTCTGCGAAGGGCGTTTATGATGTCATGTATAGACGTATATAAATATGTGAAAACATATAATGATTAAGATAGGACGAGAATTTCCAGAACCAGCAAGGTTCCTCTGGTACTTTATTGCAGAACATGTTCAACTTATTAATCTATTCTAGGCCCAAGGCTTGAAACGAATCCTGACTACATATGAGAAAGTTTTGAATCAACCGGACGATCAATTTATATACTTAATGTGGCAACATCATCCAACGAAACCGTAAGTACCTCTGGATGTCGTTTTTACTCAAAATTCTTTACTACTCATGACCATTAGGATACTGTCGCTTTTCAGAGGTAATAAGCAACAAAACCAAACAAATCCGTACAGTTTGTTAATTTTGCTTTTTTTCAAGGGCCGTCAGTCTTGTGATTGGAATGTTGAAAGTAGGCAAGAAACATCTATATTTGTTGGATGAGAATCAAAGGAAATACGAGGAAGAACCGCTATGCATCCTTGATTTTTATATCCATGATTCAGTGCAGAGGAGAGGAAACGGACACCAACTCTTCGATCACATGCTCAAGGTGAGTGATGTCTAATTATATAGTTGGGTTTTTGGATATTAATTTACTGAAAATTGCCGTGGCATGGAAAAGTTTTGAGATTTTCGAGGAAAAATTGGAATCATTTTGAAAGCTCTGTCGGAGTACCTAAGTACCCAGGATTATTGTGCTCAATCACTCCTCAAATTGGCCATTTTTTCTGTAGAACGTTCAGAATCTTCGAGGATGATGGGATAAGGATTTTTTAGGTTTCTATTTATTGGAGCTATCATGCCAAAACCTTGGGAACCCTTTTTTTCAACGAAAAGTCTCCCATTTTGTGAAATTCATTCCAGAGCTCCTTATCCCAAACAAGATTTGAGTGAAAACGCCAATAAAACAGATCTTTTACGTATGACGGACGGTTGATTCATGTTCTAATTAGGTCTTGCATGCTGTCACTCACTTTTATGTAGAAACCCGAGTTATCCTGACCTTTGTTTACTCCAAAGATATCAAGGAAAAAAAACAAATTCTAGCAAGAGTCAACATCAGCTGCAGCAGTTGCCATCGACAGGCCGTCAGATGCTTTTCTACAGTTCTTATCGAAATTTTACGGGCTCAAAAAGCCGGGTCAGTGAGCATGAAAAATTTAATGATTCTGTAAACACAATACCAGTTTTTAGTCTGGCAATCAACGAATTTTGTGGTGTTCCCGGAATTCTTTGAAGGCAAATCTCCCGTTGAGCGTTACGATAAGAGCGGAAGTGGATGCCGAAGTGAGAAGTTCGGTACGAGAAGAAATACCGATGTGGGTTATTCTCTAAACACCGATGTGAGTTTTTTTTGTTTTTCTCTACGTGAGACATTTTTAGAAAGAGTAGCACATTATGCTCACGAATTAAACCGTGATTTTTTCATAACTAATGAAGCCGTAGAGAAAAAAGCTGACTTTTTCAGCTAACTGCTCCAGAGACAACTGGTAAAGACACTGTGGCAGGTCTGCTCCACGGTAACATGACCCCAGAATTGCGACGAATCGCAGCTCCGGATACACCATTGGACCGGAAAAATAGGAGGGATTTTGGACATCAAAGTATATGGTAGATATGCACTGCTTTTGCTGTTATCGTTTTTGTTGTTGCATTATTGAAATAATGTAAATGCGTATTTTCACAATCTTCTATTGTATTTATTTTAGAAAGCTTTTTGTGCACAGTCCTGCATATTGTTTCTTTTCTTTTAAACCAAGATTAGGTGATCTCAGCTAGTCCACTTAAAACCATGCGCTTAACAAATAAAGCTATTAATTTTTTTCTAGATAATTGTTAATTTTTGAACACTACAGTGATGTTGTCCAGCGATAAGCGAATACATCCTAGGAAAAACATCCTTATAAGTTCCGGTAAATGGAATGCCTATGAGGGTCATTTTATGCAAAGTCGCCAAGACGGACGATGTTGAAATGGTAAATTATGATGAATGCCTTTCAAACTCTCGAATCTGGCCACATGCTTGTAATTCTTCCTTGAATTTCATCTGTTTGATCCTTAATGCAGTCTGGTTTGGAATGATATTCCGAACTTGTCTTGTACTACGCTGATCTGCAATTTGTGAAGAGGACATGAAGAAGGATTGCCCATTTTCACGCAAGAAGTGCAATGGTAGTCTTTTGAAAAAAAAAAAAAAACATGGTCCACTCAACGTGACCACGCAATGAAACGTCAAAGAGACGAAGTATTCCAGTGCTACACTAGGGATTTCCTGAGCAAGTAGTCGAGAAAACGGGGTCGCAATGTCCAATTTTTTAATTGAATTTTTAGGATATCGCGCTCTTCAACTGCCGTCACTGAGAACTAATAAAGTGGTGCAGCACCTTACTATCGCAGTTAGAGTTAAACAAAGCCGACAATGTTATAAATCCAGTTTTTTCGCACAAAAAAGAACTCTTGGCACATGCTTGCTAGTTATTTTGCCTCACCTGAGCTGTAGTCGCTGTTTTCATCAGCCTAATTCTAATACTTACTACTCATTTTAACTTCAATTTGTTTATGTTTATAAATTAATACATCAGATAATCGGAGAAGTTCCTCCAAAACCATGGATAGCGGCAAGAACTGCTTACCAACTGCTTATGTGAACAAAGGTGCGTAGACAATTACATATGTTCCACCACTCCTTCCTGATATCTTCCAGTTTTTCTTGTCCAGATATTTTTTTGAGGAAGAGATTATGTAGCTTACAAGCTGTGTTCCAAAAACAAATCCTCTGAGCGAATATTCAGGCAGGAACGGTGTATGTACTAATTCTTAAACTACAACTACGACATTTTTAGGCTAATTTACAGAGAATTTGTCGAAAATCCTTCCCTTCGTGAATACATAAATACGGGCAAAAAGCTTCCCGTGGTTTGCAGATTTTCCAAAGGTGGAGAGGTAATCCTGTGTGAATTGAAATGTGTGTAAGTAATTTCTAAGCAAATCACGAGACGTTCCCCCGTCCTCTCAC
>KN729286.1:0-17086 GCA_000816745.1 Ancylostoma duodenale
AATTGGAAATCATTTAGTTCATAATGTCGTATCCAAATAAGGATGTGCATAATATCCACTTTTATACACCACATCCATATCAAAGTGTTTGTGGCAAGAGTACCACGCCATTTTTGAGTTCTCTTTTTGAATTTATTCCTCTTTTGATTACAACTAGCAATTACATAACGTATCTGCCGTAGCAATTACATGACGTGTGTACCACTACAGTGACTGGGGAGTGTACTGGCAACAGCTGCGGGTAAGCGCTTCCACAGTGATTCGTCCAAACACTGACCGTTGCCTCCTGAGGAGATGTTTCTAGTTTTGGCGGTGGAAATCATGGTTACCAGCACGTTCTTTGGCTCTCACGTTGACCATATCTAGGACAATTTATAGATGATGCGTGCGTTCGATGCGCGTGCATCTTGAAAGTTAGATCCAGTCGCAGTCGTGACGCAGCTCAGACGCAGGTGAGACGCACACGTGTGCCGTGTCGCGGCGACCGTGTGGCACTCTCATTTAGTGTATGCATGCCGCGTTGACCAGTCTTCACGGAAAGTCCTTCCCAAAAGGATGCGTGCGCTGACGCGAGGCTCACGCACGCATCTAGTCCAAATTGTTTCTTTTATGGCAAAGCGTCTTTCATCGCGAATCTAAGTTCAACCGTGTTTCTCCCGAGGGTAAGCAGATCACCTACTCTCTCAACAATGCATACGGGCCATGCAGTAATTACCAGTTCGATGAAGCCTGAGTGGCTCCACCAGATCCCATCACCTAATTTCTAGGTAATGCACAACCACAAAGTTTACGGTAATTTTCAGATAATGATACTCGATCAGACATAGACACTGTTTGGTGGTTTTGTCTATCAGACCGTGTGCACTTGTGTTTTTGCATGACATTAAATTATAAGCTTTTTATTTCAATGACATCATTTTTCAGCAGGAAAAATCGTTAGCAAAGAAAACACACATAGCTATTACAACAGAATAAGTCATGTTTCTAGAACGTACAACGTGAGAACTAGCCGCACACACGGTTGGTGTGCTTTGAGCTATCCGGTGGCACCTACCCTTGATGAATCCCGCTTTAAAAGTGGGTCACACGAGAGACATATGGGAGAACAAAGTGATGAAATTATGCCAGTTCATGGGGAGGGAATGGCAAAACAAACAGGAGCGAATCGCACAGGGATTCTCGAGAACAGTACGCAGACCTTTAGGAGGTCAGACGGAAAGACGAGGCTCTCGCGAGAGCCGCAAAAAGAAGGGATCAGCTAAACGAATAAATATATCGGAGGATCTCGATGGGGGACTATGTACACGGAAGGTGGTGGGGGTAAATTAGAATTCTGAAATGAGCAACTATGTCGTGACCGGGATGGCTCGGTGCGCCGGTAGGCCGGTCAAAGTGAATTTGAACCTCGTGAGCAATGAGTTACTTTGGGTGAGCATGGATCACAGACCGGATCGGTGGGCTTTGGAGGACGTGAGGTGTGACGCTTACGACGATGTCATTCCGGCTGCACTCTTCGATGGGAGTGGCGCGTTATGTATCTGTCCACGGGACCGTATGCTACCAGACCCTAAACAATCACTGTTGAAGTAGAGACATTTGTAGAAGGATCACTTTGTTAGTTACATATTTCCTGTAATTTTTTATGAAACCTGAAAGCACTGCTGGTGCCTACTTTTTTCATCCGGAAGTGAGCTCACGTGAACAAAAAGGATGGAGCAATGAGTCACTCAATGAATCAAAAGGCGTTTCTCGGCCTTTTCAACACTATAACGTTATTTACTTTAGTCTCAGTGCAGAAATTATGGTTCAAACCGCCACTTTCTTCACGAGTGGAGCCAGCACATAATTTTACTATCTTGTAGCTCTTTTCTAAACGTATTTGGCCTGAAATTTGCTGTGAAAAGGAAAACTGTAACACATAACACTGGCTGAGGCAGTGTCCTAAGTATGGAGGTTTTACTGCATGGCAGAGGAGATAGGCTTCTTTAGAGACCAAGAGAGTGATTCGAAACGGTGCTCATGGATTTTAAGACAGAAACCGGTTGACATGAGACCTTTCTAGATCAACGACAACGGAGACAAGGAAACGTGCTTGTATTGTATCTGAGAAGTTATTTCTTCAAAATTTTGCACCTCGACTAGGTGTGCAGTAGACGTTTGACTCAATATCGAAATGTCGACATCGAATCAGTCGAATAATTCAAAGTTCCGCTCTTTTTCGAACAATCGATATCATGAGGACACAAATCTTTTCGAGTTATCTTGATATTCGATATCAGCATTGACTTGGGTTTGGGTCCTATCAAACAGTGAGCATGGGAAAGTCGGATCGAGTCAATCGAGTCAAATGTGTAGTGTGCAGCGAACAAATGACTTAAATAAAGGAAACCTAATAGAAATAGATGGTGAGCAAACCATCCGTGAAAACTGAGTGAATATTTCTAGAGATTTTCTCACGAAGAAAAAACGGAACACTTGAGGTGTGGGAGGTGATAAGTTGAAATTCCCACACTTCGAATCTGGATCGGTCTATGCAGTTGTGCAAACCTTAGATTTTTGTTTTTTTTAACTCCTCTATGCAACGTGAGTTATGAAAATTCTAAAGATGAACAAACCCACGATGGGTGAATTCATTGAAATTTTCAATTTTACAGAATCAAAAAAGCTTCCTCTGCTGCCTGATCAATTTTGAGCAAATGCACGGAAGGCATGGCTCTGGCGTTGCTAAACGCAGCGACTAGCAAAATTTTGTGGCTCTGTGCTGGCAGTGATCGTAGTGGAGTATCTAGTGCTCCGAGGCATCGAAGTGATGCATTTCGCTTCTGGGCTACTGCTCATCTAATCTCTACTATGCTGTATGGTGCAGACAACCACGAACTCTTTTGCTGCTCGAGCTCTCGGGCGATCTTCAGCCGGCGGTAGCTGGCCCGCAGTCGGTCGGCCGTCGACGTGGTCAGCGAGTTCGGATGCGAGCTGTCGTTGACGGACTGGAACGCCTTGACGACGCGAATCTGGAAGAAGCGCAGTGCAAGCATGCCTCACCACAGTGTATTGCGTGTCCTCGATGCGGATGTTCGCTTGAGGAAGTAATCTAACTAGTAATCACTACAGTATACTGAAATGTCTCGTGGGTGCTAAATGTGCATGTTTTGGCTCAAATCAAATCAATGATCTAGAACTGAGTATTGCATGTATTGCATCTACCTGCGTATGTAAAAAAGGGGCAACTTATACCTGCGTCTGAAGCCTAGTGAGACCGAGCAGCCAGAGCATCTGGCCTGGCCGCTTTTCAGCAGTCATTCCGTCGGGTTTGGGTGCGGCCGAAGAGGAGGACGGCACGTCGTACTCGCCGGACAGCATGATCGACGTCGGCTTCACTTCGCCCTTGCCGAATCGGAACGATTTCGGCAGGATCGAAGACGGGATCGTGGTTATGATCTGAGGCAAACCAGAGTGAAGAACAGAATAAACCCAAAGTGGGATGGGACTAGCTCCCATTGAACTTATGCTTGTTGGAGTCAACGCTGGAACCCGCAAAGGTGGCACGATTCAGTTTCAAACCAAGGATAGAAGATATAAACCACCTTCTCGCTCCAGCGGTGACTGCTTTCCTACGTAATGAGAATTCACTTAAAAAATTAACAAAAACTACAGAAAATTCTACTTAATAGCAAACACAAGGATCAAAAATCATTGGTAATCTAATTTTGCTCGGCAACACAAGTATCTCTACGTGATAAATTCGCAATTTTTAATACTAAGCAAGTGCAAATGTGCATCAGTGTATGTGAACAGCGAAAATGTCGCCTGACTACAGTTACTACGGTTGATGCTCGAGTGCGTGAAAGTGTAACGGGGTGGAGAGAACGCACGTCGCTGATTTCTTTTCGTATTTCTCCAGCTGTCAGATAATGTTAGACCTTCACCGGGAGAGGGGCTTAATTTGACACTCACCTGTCCCCAAACGAGCTCTCCAAGTCCGCAGGCGATGCAGATTGCCCACTGGACGGCATTTAGGGGAGCCGTGGAGAACCAGTGACCTCCAAACTGGACAATCAATACTTGAGATATGAGCGTTGAGATCCAGATGACGCAGAAGATTGGGTTCGTGAAGAGTCCCTGAACCAGACCGTTTTGCCAGCTGATCTTCCATTTCTCTCTTTTTTTGATTTTTTTTCTGAGATAACGTCCAAAACACTTGGGAGTACGGATGAACAATGTACCGGAAATCTTAGGAAAAGCCTCGAAAAGCTTTGGCGATCTCGAGGAAGGAGAAATTAGGCAGATAATGACCAGGTAATGGTTTCTTCGATTCGATTATCATCTGAACTTTCAAAGACTACGGAGTTTTTGAGGAGTCTCAGGATATAGAAGGATCAGCGATGAAGTTGTTCGAAAGGCAATCAAAGTATAGTTAAGAATAGTATAGTTATGTAGCACCCGCACAAATCCTCATGTTTATGATTCTGCTGGATTCCGGAGTTTTCATGGACGTCGGAGTCATATCCGATGGTGAAACAGTGTGAAATGTGGGGAAATCCTCGAAATGAGGGCGTTTCGTCGTAAGTTTGAATGCATTTCAGGGTATCCTTAGATTTCACTTGTCTTCCTGGCGATGGGAAGCGTTTGAAAGCGATGCACGGCGGTAATCGATAGGTATCGGTTGCATTATCATTATCACTTCCACCGCCGTTTCGTTTTGACAAACCATGAGAATACCGTTGGTCTCATTGAGAGATGTAAATGAGTATGGTAAAACCAGGAAGTGTCACCCACTTTGAAGACATTTCGTTCACCATGAACCTTCCTGGCATTGATCTCATTGCAGAGCGTCATCAGCACGAAGGCGTTGAAGATAATTGTGAAGTGCGCGCTAGGAGGGGCTCCCAACGGTGCATTTCGGCCGGAGGGCGTGTCAGGAATGAATTTGTCACCTAAATCATGAGCAAGCATGAGCCTTTTTCGCTATTCAGTTTCAAAGCCAGTGAATCAAATAGATATCCTCGCAAGCAAAATCATGCAAAAATGAGCGCCAAAATGCTTAAAAAGATGTGAGATCTTACCCCAGAACATGATTCCGAAGAGAATGACAAGTTGATATAAAGCGTGGCCTACTATGTTCTTAACCATTGTTCGTGAAATCAGGGATTTCGTTCGGCCATAGGGCTTCCTGAAAACGTTGGGAATCTTATTCTGGTTAAACCATGAAAGGAAATCCAACCGTCCATCCTACCCGAAGACAAGTCCCTTGCTAGAACATCCTATCTAAGTGCAACATTGAAGTGAAACGAAAAACTTGGAGGAAAACGTGCCTTTCTAGAAGGTCCTCAGTGGGCATTTCGGTGGCAAGGGCGAGTGAAGCAAGCGTGTCCATAATAAGGTTAACCCACAGCATTTGGACAGCCTTGAAGAAATTTATGGAATTTCCCTCAGGAAGCACCAAAGGGACTTGGAACAGACCTTGAGAGGCGAATCGCTGATGGCGCACGCTCCAATGAAAGCGATCGTCACGGCCACAACGTTAACAGTCAGTTGGAATTGAAGGAACTTAGCGATCGAGTCGTACACGTTTCTTCCCCACATCACGGCCTTAACGTAGGATTTTTACCGGAAAAAGGCATGTGGAGCTAAGCGGAAGGTTACCTTAACAATTGAAGTGAAATTGTCGTCAGTAAGGATAATATCAGATGCCTCCTTAGCCACATCCGTACCGGCAATACCCTGAATCACATAGTTTCAGGAACGATCCATAGAAGGAGCCCAGAAAAGGGGGAAAACTAACCATGGCAAATCCAACATCAGCCTTCTTGAGAGCAGGAGCGTCGTTGGTACCGTCACCGGTTACAGCGACGACCTCTCTGGAACCTCAGAATGAGCATGGCACCACGGAATGTGATGAAATTCACAGTACCTGTTCTTGGATACTTTACTGTCGATGATACCCTTTACTAGCACATATTTGTCCGACGGCTGGGCTCGTGCCAATACTCGGAGCCGAGGCCAGATGGCGTCCAACTTCGCCTGGCTCACTTTACCGTTTTCGTCACGGATTCTGAAGAGTACATGATGTTCTGGGCAAAATTCAGGATTGCAAGAACTGCAAAGGATGAAGCACTTACCTAGCATTAAAGTCTTTTCCCTCAAGAGCCAGAAAATCAGCTCCAGGCTTGAGGATTCCACAAGACGTAGCAATGGATCGGGCAGTGTTGATATTGTCACCAGTAACCATGCGCACCGTAATACCAGCTCTTTGGCATTTGTCAATAGCTGCGGGAACCTGAAGCGCAGAAGTGAACGTGTAAATTCGCCTACCTTGACTTTCATGAACTGGTACTCTAAAAACTCGAATCCGGGTGAAAATAAAGGTTGACCATACTCCTTTTCCTTATTATTTTGAACACCCAGGCTTTTCCCGGATCAGGATTAGGCAAGACATGGTGCTCACCTCCGGACGAACTGGATCCTGAATGCCCATGATGGCGATTGCAGTCATGCCATTTCGAATAGTCTCCTCGTCATCCCAGTCAATTTCTCCAGTGTATTCAACCTTAAAATGGAACTTTGAAGTAACTCTTAACATGCTGACAACTGAAATTCCAATCAGGCTGTGGATGCGGTCCATGGAAAAAAAACTGCACTTCAAGAAAGTTTTGCAAACCTCGTTATCTTCCTTCTTCGAACCAGCTGGTACCATATCTTTATATGCCAAGCCGATTGTTCTCAAGCCATCTGAAGCCATTGGTTCGATGACATCCTTCGTCAGTTCGGCCACATTGGATGCGTCGAACGGCTGGAGGGCACCATCTTGTCCAAGGATGAAGGAACACCTAAACGGCTTCGCAATCAGTCACAGAATCCATTTCGTAATACTATCGTCATTTTTCTCGATGGCGCTTCTTAGCCCATCTCTAATCAGAACTTTGAGGCGAAAGCTGGAATTCTCCGAAGTCGTGCCCACCTGGAGAGGATGATCTCCGAAGCTCCCTTAGCGTAGATCCGGTAGCCGCCATTTGGCAACTCAATCACTGTCATCATGGATTTGCGGGATGAATTAAAGGTGTAAACCTGAAATCAAAACTTTGAACTGCCCCGATGATTGGTTCTCGATATGTACTTACTTTGAAAAGAGTCTCCTCTGGATACTTGGTTCGGATGTCGTCATAGCTCTGGTTCAAGTCAAGTACGAAACCAAGCAGAGCGCACTCGGTCTTGTTACCAACCTTGGATTGTTGTGCTTGAGTCAAGAAAAAGTAAGGGCAGAAAGAAGAAGGAAGATGAGTCGCGAACTATAGCATCGGCGGACGTCTGAAACTGAGCTGCTCACCTGCTGACGCTGCTCTCCTTGCTTTGCCGGCGGAAGCACCTGAGAATTGTAGCCCGAGTTGATTGCAATGCCTTCCACCAGCAGCTCACGTGTCTTCTTGTTCAGCAGGTTGTAGGATGGAGCCTGTGTCTTGTAGAAGCTTCCTGGAATAGCAGCTTTCTAGGATTTCGTCATATTTCTCGTCCACGGCTTAATTCCTAGTGAAGCTGCAGCTATACTCTACATGGAGTGTAGCACTTTGAATTATTGTTGTTCAGCGTCTCTGTTTCGATTTATTGCTGTTTCAGATTTATTTTGGGCGGGGCATTGCTGGTGTCGTTTCCGCACAAACGAGTGAAAATCGGTAAGTGTCAAAATCGATGTCGACAAGGCGATGGCTACCCATCGTACCATGCTCCGTGTGGAGCATAGCCAAAAAAATGAAAAATGAAAAAAAATAGGTTGTTTATTCTTGAAAAACGGTCTGCCCTCAGAGCCTAAGTTCAAAAAGAGGTTCTTACAAAAGTGTGTTCGAAGATACGTATTTATAAGTAGCCTCTATAATAGTAAGTAATCGGTGCAAACATCCTCATTTAATGTAATTATTGCGGAAATCAAGATGAACTGACCATTGATGTACTGCTGCACGCAGGTCATTCTGTTCGTGGTCAGAGTTCCGGTCTTATCCGAACAGATCGCCGTTGCGTTACCCATAGTTTCACAAGCGTCCAAATGTCGCACGAGGTTATTATCCTTCATCATCTGGAACCAGAAAAATGAATGACTCGAGTAGCCAGCAGGAAACCCCTTCACTTGGTGATCACTTTCCGCAGTAGATGAGCCTGCAGCTTCGAGCTGATTTGCTGGGGATTTTCTCGGATAGTCGTCAGGGATAACATGTCCCATGGCAACAGCGAAAAAATGAATTAATCAATTGAGACGTTTGAATAATGCAAAAGCTGGAGGTGCTTATTCTCACCAGGTAAGATACAGCTGTTGTTTCACGTATTAGGATGAAGCACATCCTTCAAAACAAGAGATTCGTCGGGAATTTCGACTTCTTTCGCCAAAAATTATTCCACGTGCTACCTCCCCCCACGAATCTGGATGTGTCCTGTAGATTTTACGTACCTCCAGAGCGGTTCCAGTCTCCGCAAATTTTCGAACTTAACATTTTGGAGGGCAACAGGAAGACGTCCCTGGACAATAGACCTATGCACTTTCGAGGAATTACCGACATTAGCCGACCCCGCTGCTACTCGTAAGGTTTCTTTATCACGTGAGCTGGGACACCCACACCTTATAGAAACCTTATTTTCCATCCGGACCTCCCTATGTAGATCCTAATATTGCAATGTTAGTGTTTTTTTTTTTCGAGTCACTGAAATAGCCCGGTTCGAAACCAAGTAATATGCTTTAAAAAACTCGAGGGACAATGAGTTTATATCGTGGTTTCTTAGGATCAAAATGGAGATACCTACTAGATAACATGTACAATAGTTAACTGTATCAGCTTAGTGCTAAGATGTATTTAATGACTTCAAATGTGGCACTTAAACGAAAAAGTGAAAAAAAAAACAAAAAAGGAAGATATGCAGGCAGTTCGAAATAAATATACGTGGTTGGCCACACTCCTCAAATATCATAATATCTTAGGATGCGTCAAAGCACGGAGTACTTTGACACAACAAATTTGACATGACAGCTGCCCAGACAAATTTTCGGATGGACCGCAGCAGAAAACCGGAAGAACCGAGAAGGGCCTGTGTTTCTTCCACATAATAACTGGTGCGGTCCTTCCGAACCAGTCCAGCGGGAAAACATTCTGCTGCGGTCTTCCGAAACTTTTTGTCGCTGCGCCTCTCACTCCTTACCTACATGATCGAGATGTCTTTCTGCTGCTGTTCTTCTGACAGTTTGTCTGAGTGCTACAGAAGCCCAGATATTTTCGCGATAAAGTTCTCTCATTCCACAGAATCCAGAAAAACTATGATAAAAGAAAAGGATTCGGAAGTTTCCTCGTTCTATTCGCCAGAACTTTCGTTATTAGGACTCTCATTAGATGATAGAAGCACTTGTATCAGTATTTTATTCCACTCCAGTAATCCTTCGGCTTATGCGCCTTCTTCACACCTTAATCCAGCATAACATTACAACGTTAGCTTTGCGTGGGATGACACCTACTGGTTATTAAAGGGCAAATCCAAGCTTGTCAAGCCCTTCTTGTTCAATAGCTGAGAAGACGCTATAAAATTTCTCCAGCGACAAAAAACCACTCTTTCAGAATTCACAGGAAAATCACAAGACAGAATGAATTACAGTAAATCGCGTAATCACGACATTATAGTTAAATAAACTGAATAAGCCCTTACAATGGAAAAAAGTGTCTCCATAATCCTTAAGAATTAACGCCTGAACTTTTGACCACGCATTAGATTTTCCTTTTTACTCAAATGTCAGAAAATCGCTCGAAGCTTGACGTCCCGTGTTAAAGCTTCTGTTGATGTAAATTGAATACATATGTAATGAATGTCTTCTACTGTCCTGCAGGTGAAAACGTCTTTCAATGAACATTTAAAAGAATATTGAAGGATTAGCGTTTAATGAACATTGCCGTCACCATTCCCGCATTTATGATGTTGTAGATTGGACCATAGGTGTATGTGATTTAGAGAAAGCCATGCCATGTCCACAAATTCACGGATGTGTCTCATAAATGTAAACGATTCGTGCAAAGGGATCAACCTGACGTTGACTGTTCCCGTGAAGTGCCTAAGTTAATAACACTATTCAATATGTACTTAGGAGCACAGTTCCTCTGCCAGCTCTGAGCCCCACTTCTCCACTGCCAGGATTCGTGAACACACAAGCAGAAAGGGGTTTGGTCTCTACTCATTCCTATTCCTGGTGGGTAAGCATGAGCCTTCCACGAATACGCAGCAAACGATCACATTTTTTTAGTCGTGAGATTCGTCCGAGAATGGCTACGACCTCCCCAAGAAGTTCGAGGAAAACGAGCCGACATATCAAAAGGATCTAGAATTTGGGAACTAGGCGAATACCTACCTTTTTCACTGAGTAGGTGAGCGCAAGAGTGATAGCCAGCGGCAAGCCTTCAGGCACGGCGATTACCAGCACGGTTACACCGATGATGATGAAGTTCACAAAGTAGGCGAGGTCTGATGTCTGGAAGGCAAAGAGTTTACTCCACTCCGGACCCTTAGTATTCAGGAGCTAAATTCTGAATAGAGGGGAACATGTGCTTCTTTCCATAAATTTTTTCTTCTTGTTTACTATTTCATCGTTCGTTTACCAGGGTAAGATAGCTGGAGAGACGTCA
Organism: Ancylostoma duodenale; assembly: GCA_000816745.1. NCBI lineage: Eukaryota > Metazoa > Nematoda > Chromadorea > Rhabditida > Ancylostomatidae > Ancylostoma > Ancylostoma duodenale. The sequence continues at coordinate 10,644 of KN729286.1, forward strand.
GAGAGGGAAAGAATGCTAGAAAGTGAGCAGCAGTTGGAGAGAGTGGTGAGAAAGGAAGGTAATATGCACAATTACTCAACCAGCACCGTGCTTGAAGCAGGTTATATTCATTTCTTTGAGTCGTTACACAGAAAAAAAGAAGAAAAAAGGAGATGAGGATGAAAAGGATACCAAGAGGATCCTTTTGCTCACCTTGAACGATTCCTGGTTGATGGCATAGTGTGTGATACAATGGCGAATGATGAGGATGAGCACGGTGGCAGCAGCGACGATGGATCCTTCAACGAACAACATTTAAACGGACCCCAACGATAAGCTAATCCATGAGCTCAGAAAATCCATGAAACCCACCTATGTATCCAATCTGAATGGCCAAATTTGAAAGTTTCGCCTGAAGGACGGATTTTCCCTTGGTCTCGTCGTCAACTGGAATAATCGCTTCCTCTTCCTTCTTCTTCTCGCCGTTTGAGAGACCGTTGGCTACGGTGAGCGTGGCTGGATGACCTGAAAGGGATGAATAAAAATCCTAGAAAGAGAGCGACTGCACACATGCACATACCGTTACCGTTCATCTCGACTTTATCCGATTTGTCGTCTTTCTTGTCCTCTTTGGCGGCTCCGAGGAGGCTCATAATGATGCCGGTCTGGCTGTTAAGGCCGACAGCGGTGATCACGAATCTGTAACGATAGTATTGCTATGAGAATTCTCTCTGAAGGAGGTCATTCATTTTATATCCATAGCGCGGTAAATTAACTGTAAAATCATTGATAAAAGTAATTCAGGGAATCATCATATGCGCTCAGATGGTTTGGACGAATTTTTATTGCTTTTCCTCAAAATCAATTTTAATTAATTCATTAGCGAACTAGTCCTTTCCTTTTATGAACAAATACTTGAGTAAAACCAGAAGTAGGAACCTAACTATTGTTTCTTCCGCTTGCCTCAACAATCAAAAAATTAAGGGTCAAAAATAATGAAATGAAGGAAAATACATATATGGATATTCTCCTTGATGATCCGTAGAACAAATTCTTCAGCTTCTGTATGGCATTTTCCAGTAGGTGAAGTTTTTAAGCATTGAATCTAATCTAGCATTTGTAAAGAATCAGTTTTTATTCTCCATAAATTTGGATTGGCACGAAGCTCCAAGGTTTTTGCTAACTTTTTGCATTATTTTGCATTGACACATTGGGTTATTAGTTTTTCTTTCAGTTTTTTCGCCATCAGTTTTTTAAAGTTTTTTTCTCATCGATTGACTCTTAAAAACTAATACTCCCCCTTCGAAACACTCCCCCTTTTGGAAACAGTGGGAGAACAATCACCTGCTGAGCTTCAACCATTCCTACATATACGTGACCTCTGCTTCTATTAAATTGGCTTCCAAAAAAAATCATGTCCTTGTTTGTCTTCCCCATTCTTTCAGAAGGCAGTGCCGGGAGTCAGGGAAAGCCGCGCAGCTTCAACTATGCAAATTCTCACCGTCCACTTCCTTCCATCGCGTGCGTTCCGGACAAAAGCACAGGATCATGGTCGAAGCTCTTTCGGATCAGATCAGATTCTCCGGTCAGGGAGGACTCGTCAATTTTCAAGTCATTGGATTGGATGAGGATACCGTCGGCTGGCAGCAGGTCTCCTAAATTAGGAAAACGTTCAGGATTTGGAGAGCAAATTGTTCAATAAAGATCTCTACTCTATTCAGTAGACACTCGTCTAATAACAAGTATTATACTTTAAGTGAAAAACGAGCACAAACAATTGCACTAGCAGGTGTAATTCAGCAAAAACGGAAATGGAGCAGGAGACGGACTGACCGTATTTGACTCGAGCGACGTCTCCGACTACCAGTTCGTTGACGACAACGTCTATCGGTTGGCCGCCTCGGATCACGGAGAACTTATGTTCGGTTTCGATCTTGGATTGGAGGCCTAGAATTATGGATTATGGACTTCTTTCCGCAACGATGATGAATGTGGCAGCTACCTCTGAATTGCTTCTCCTTGGACCAGTCATTGAGAGCAGTGACGAGGACGACGACGATAACAGCAACCAGAATAGCCACTCCTTCGATCCATCCAGCTTCTTTCTCGGAATCGTCATGGCCTAAGATCAGTGAAATATACCGAAAAGGAAAATGAATTGACGTCTTGTAATGAAGCGGTTTTTCATTTTGTTATTGCAAGTTCAAATGAAGAAATATGAAATATTGAAGAAATTAAAGATTCGAATGCATTGGCAAAGTTTACCCAAAGAAAAACTGTGGTGGTTAGGATTGGCCGCAGCTTTTTTTACCGTTTCAGGACCTGTTAGAAAAGAAAACGACTTGTTTCGATGTGTTAAAGATAGCGTAGCGATAGTTTGAAAACTATAATTGGTGCTTTGGATGTTCAGGAGATCTATGGATTTCTAGAAGAATGTTTCCGCCTCGAAATTACTTATGAAAAGCTGCAAAACGAATAGTTCAATGCAACAATTGCTAAATACTTGTGCTCTAGTTTTTCTTTCTCTAGCGTTCTGGTAAATTTACTCCCTCATCTTCGGATTCGTCGAAAAATAGTCAAATGGTAAGATAAATGTAGGCTGCTCGGCATGTACATCATTAAATACATACATTAATTCCAGCCAACAAAGTTATTTCAGAGGAAACCCGGGTAATAACTCGGAGGTTCAAGCTGCACTCTAGCGGGACTGCCTTCAGAAGAGGTGTACTGGATCTTAAACAAATGTTTCCAGGAGAACTCACTCTTAGAACCGATGGAACACTTAGAAGTACAAGGACAACGGTCCTTCAAGTGATTTCTCAAGTGTTCTTTACATTTCGACTTCTCAAATGAGGTAAAAAGTACACAGGTGACCACGAGGACATGCCCAGATTGGAACCGGAACTTCATTCCTTGCAGTAAACAGCTCGGGCCGCGTTTTTGCATCTTTAACAATGTTCCAGCACCGGCAAGGTTTTTGTTAACGGTTTCGTAATTCGTTTGAGGTTCAAATTTTCCAGTAGTCTTGTTGCACGTGAAGATCCTAACGAACTGACAGTTAAACACAATAATTTGCGGGGTTGCCAAAGAAGTTGTTGTCATGGAAATGATAAAGAAATACAATAAGAAACAATGGTCATTCTCAATAAGCGACAATTATTGTATGACTTTTTCTAAGAGTCAGAAAATCAGAAATTCTTTGAATCAACGTGAAAAATCTATGGAAAAATTTCTGGAGACCTTTCCAACTAGTACAAAAAGAATAATCTAGTATAGATAAGTAACGATGACAGCTGGAACTCACCTCCTCCCGCGCCTTCAGGTGGCTTGTAGAATGACAGTCCTAATGAAACCAATGCTGCTACGAGTAGAATAACTAACGTAATATCCTGGAAGCAACAGAAATCTCCAGAGTAAGGACTTCTCAGCGACTAGAAGAGTGCTCACTTGTAGTGCTTCCCATGCTAAGCGGAAAAACGACTTCGACGACGCGGGTGGGATTTCGTTTTTGCCGAAGACGTGTTGTCGTTGTGACAGTAGCGCCTTGTCATTGGGCAGACCATTTATGGGGTCCGTTTTCAACTTTTCGCAGAGACCTTCGACACTTCCGTAATCGGAAATTACCTGGAAATTAACATAATCAGATCTTGAGCGGAACTACTGGGGTAAACCCTCGTTAGTCGGCTATTTGAAGGCTCGCTCACTTATAAGCGGGCAAAGGCTGTAGTCGGAAGCGCCAAAATACGTTCTGGAGTGCCGTGCGAAAATAGATCCTGGAGACGTGGCTGCCTTTGTGTGCAGTCCATATAAACAAGCATTTGGAACTGCCAAGATTGCTTATTACAATGCACCTATGTATACACCTACTAGGGTTGCCCGCCATGGAAAAAAATCCAAATTTCATTGATCCGTTAGTTTTTCCGCTGCTGAAAAAGTGTCCATTGCATGTTTGTGCGTTAACTCATAAATTTATTAGAAAGAAGATTCTACTCGATAACAGTAAATTTGGCGAAGCTGTAAGGTTTCTGACTAAGATCAGCATGCGCCACCGATGTTACCTAGGGTAAACGTGCCGAAGCCCGTGTAAACAATAGGCAAATTTGGGGGTTTTAACACGTTTACCGGGGGTAATCTCAATGATGCATGTCGGCACAGGAGAGGTGAATAAAATTTGTGACTTACACATGAACATTTTTGCTTCTGGAAAATACTGTGGCACAGCCAATTTCTGGACCTAATTTTGACCTTTTAACGGAATGATTTTGACGGATTTTTGGTGTTTCACACTAATTCACTGGTCCGTTACATTAGTAGGACATAAGCTTCCAGTGTTACTACGTAACCTTATATTGAACAACTCTGATATATAACCATAACTGCGTTGTTAGGATATTTCCGTGAGGATTTGGCTACAAAAAAAAAACGCAGACCATCCTTGTTCACAGTCCACGCTTCGTGGCGCAGCAGGAACTCGATAATCTTCCTTCCAGAACTCCCCCAGAAAAATCCGCAAGAATAGAGGAACCATCCTCCTCACGTACAGCTTTTGCTGGGTGCAGCAAGTACGCCCACCCTAGTCCCGGGTCATAGATTCGCTCGCCACGGCAGTTACGCCCAACCGCATTTTTCCCTGCTCCCACTAGAAGGTCATTTGTCATAGAAGAGATCATAGAAGAGTCACAGAAGAGAGAGAGAAAATGAAAGAGAGACGCCTAAACAGTATCCAGCCCGCAATTGTTGATAGGCGCAGAATTATTATCCAGAACTTTTCCAGAAAGTTACGAGACCCAGTGGAATCATTTTTCGTGTGTCCTCCAAAAGCTCGTTGCTATCTCATGACCGGCCACACCTTGTCGCGATTGTGAATCCTTCGAATCGAAGGATGTGATCGTATTTTTCAACACGACCAATTACAAAACAGGTTACGCGCTGATATCGATCCGTATATGCGGGTTAACAATCGATAGAAATAGGTGACCGCAATCAAGGACATCAAAAGAACGCAAAGATGTTCGCGGCCTCCACAGCTAGGATATATCCTCTCCGAATCCCGAGAATGAACCCATATCAGACACCCCAAAGCTGGGTCGAAATGCGTAGCAAAGTACAAATTTGCAGCCAGCTGATCAAATGGAAATGTACGTTTCGCATTGATTTCGTCAATGTTGCAAAAACATTGGAAGGAATGTTGTTCGCTAGCCAGGACATCAAGGATTGCAGCCAGTGTTTTTGCTGAGCCGTCTAATGAGGCATGGATTCTGTCGCTTTCTATTTGGACACCTTTTTGTCCGCGGAATGTGTGAGGAAGTGTTCCTAGTTGGATTCGTTTCCCATATATCCATATATCAATCCAGCACTTGAGGATTAATGCGTTAATGGCTGCACATCCGGTTCAATACTGGGGCTGAGGACAAAAAGAGGCGCAGCGGTTTGTTTTCTCTCCGGAAATTCGAACATTTGAGCGGTTCGCATTGAATTTGATGCGTTCACGTGACTCCAGAACTCCAGGATCGTGCAGGATGAGGTTTTATATCAGCTGACTTATGTTGAGCACTTTCTTTCCTTTTTTTTCTGGATGAGTGTTCACTATGGACAAGGAACGAACCTTCTCAAGGGCTTCCCCGCCGCGAAGCTCCATGAGCGCTCGGAGCTCCGCCAGTGTACAGCCATACTCCAGGTCACTGCTGGTCGGCATGGTTACCCACCCTCTGGAAAAAAAAATTTACAAATCAGGGTGACATCATTCGTAAAGAAACTCGAGCGAAAAACAACGGAAACAGCGAGTGATCTGCGAATCAAGAAGTGACGCGATCGACAGCGAACTATATATAGGCAGGGTTAAAGGACCGAAATCAAGGCGGAACTGTGGTATTCTGAGGCTAAGTTCGTCATTGAATGCCTGTCGCATGACGTGTACAGCTGGTGGGCCAGGCCAGGCCGTGAAATGTTAAGTTGATAGTGGAAAACACTGTGCTGCGCGCCTAAACCGGCCGTCGATGAGAGATGGCGAAGGAAAACGACGTCGGCACGCCACACACATACATTCGCCTTCTATTCTCCCCACCCCAACAACAACACAAATACACAATGCGAATTAAAATAAGGAGCGGCGATCGAGTGTTTCTGTGGTGGGTTGCCCGAACGAGGAAAGGTCTGTGAAATTCCAGGCCACATCCGCAAGCATCCAGGTGAAAAGAGCACTGGGAATTTTCATGGAATCGCTCTGAATCGAATTTTGATTCATTGTAAGCGAGAATGGCCTTAGATAATTGGCAATGTCATGCAGGATGTGTGCAATGAGCTGTATTTATTTAACGCTCGTCGCTCTATTCACTTTTAAATGCGTATTAGAGCAGGCGATGACATCACTTAACAAAAAAGCCTTTCTCGTGACACTGGCAAAATTTCCCACTACAAAAGGTATATCCACTGGTAAGATTTGTGGACATCTTGGGTAGAAGATG
>KN729287.1:0-10246 GCA_000816745.1 Ancylostoma duodenale
CGTCGGCGCCCGAAGTGAGGGGAGACGGGTCCACCGCCGTGATAAGGGGGCACCGGCGCCCAAAGTGGGGGGAGATGGGTCCACCACGGTGTTAAGGGTGCGTCGGCGCCCGAAGTGAGGGGAGACGGGTCCACCGCCGTGACAAGGGTGCGCCGCCGCACAAAGCGGGGAGGGCCACAGAGCACTCCAATGCCATGGTAATGGTGCACCGTCATTTAAAAGTGGAGAAACACCGTGGTACGGGTCCCCTCTCTGGATTAGGGATGTGCCGATACCCGCTTTGACCTTCCCTTCTACATTTTTCTCTAGCAGCCTGGATGTAAGTTGTTTTCTTCCGCATTCCCCTCTCCAATTCCATTCGCGTCTGAATCGACCACCCTCTTCATTCGGTTTATATGTATAGACTATTAGACCCTTATCACTTCCATTTCCACAACTGCCTGCTACACATAAATTCCTTCATGAGGTCGTTTGCACTGAATCGGTCACATCCACTTATTCATAGCTCCTGGGGCTGTGGAGAATGCGAGCAAAGCGAGCATCAACAGAAGTCTGGAAGTCCGGCGTAAGCCGGACGGCCAGACTGGTAAGAGTATAAAAGGCAATTATACTAGCTGCGTGCGTCAGTCGCGCATCAGTCGTACGCATCCATTTGCAAGGGATTTTCCACGAAGACCGGTCAAGGCGGCATGTAAATCCTCAATGAAAAAAACGCGCGGCCGCCGCGAAGCCATAAACGCGTGCGTCTGAGGTGCGACTGCGACGCGACTGCGATGCGACTGGGTCCTATTCTTCATCATGTAGACTCACGCGCGTCAGTCGCACGCATCCAGTATAAATTGCCCTTAACACTGACAGAATGATAGAGCACTGATAGGGGACGAAAAGTTGTCCAACCAAACCAGCAGTCTATTGCATACTCCTTCTAAACACATTGTTTGAAGGAGAGCGGCTTTCTGAGTAGGTGGGTCAAGCGATGAACGCCGCCAGCCTTGGCATTTTTGCAAGGAACCGAATTAAATATTTAGAAATAGTCTCTACTGTTTCATTTTTGACCATTATATGTATATCCTTCTATAATAGTTCTGATCTGAAAATCTAAAAGTTATAATAAAATCCAAACCTTGCCGCTGGGGTGATTTGTTGCGCGGATCACGGAAATCTTACTGATTTTGTACCGGAAAGGTACAAAATAAATAAATAAATTAATTAATTCTAGGGTAACGGTGGGCATGCGGTAGAAAATTCACCTCACAGAATATCTTGAGACTTTACATACTGGGGCTATGTGATATGCTAGTCACGACTATTTATTTTTATTCATTATTACATGAGCATACTCATATGGAAAGATACAGAATCAGACATGTGCACGGAACATCAGTATTAGAATATTCGTGATACTCTTGGGAAAATTGGGATGAAGAAAAGTGGCAATGGAACTTTGCGAATTATCTCAAGTAGACAAGTAGCGGTTAATCATGTTCCTGAATGAATGAACGCTAACTGGCATCCCTTGCCTTTTACTTAGCTGAGCATACTCCGAACCTGCTCTGTTGGAAAAGAAATTAAATCGTAGATTACTTTTCCTTATTCTTAAGAGTGATCTATCTCTCTAGTAATCTAATTAATCTAATAACATTACCCCGCAGCGCATTTTGTACCGGAATCCATTTTCTAGAAAAAGCTGGCATTTTCTTGCGCTTATTTAAACCTACGCAGGATTAATTGACAAAAATGTCTTCCCTGTACAATAGTGGTATGATTTTCGTGCTCAACATGTCAAATAACCCTCAAGCATGGGCAAAATTTTTTTGTTCTGAGATTTTTTGGGCAGAACTACGTAGTCGAATTGTGATCATTTTGAATGTGTTGTGTTCATTATGAGCTTCCACTGTAAACTAGTTTTAAATGCATGGCTGCAAGGTACTTGCGGTGGGAACAGCTTTCTTCGCCATCCTCGAACATTAACCTATGCATTTTTTTTGTAGTTTTGCGTGTTTTTTTTCTTAACTTGTCCCGCACCCTTTTTGAGCGCAGGAAGTTTTCTATTTCTTATTCGATATATCTCCCTGATATTTAACTTTTGGAAAATTCACCTTCACTGACTTTTTTTTAAAGGATTTTCTTTTTACAAACACACTTTTGTTGCAGAGGTGATGGCGACATCCCACCTGAGCTATGGCCGGAAGACGACCCATATGATCAGGTGATCAAGCAGTCTGTTGCTGCAATTTGCTCTTCAGTTGGGTTTGACGCTATCGATGCGAATATGCTTGAAGTGCTGGCCCAACGGTTGAAAAATTGTAGGTTGTTGGCTGGTCTTTTTTATCCATTAAAAGTTGTTAAGATCAGTCGGGAGTTTTGTGGGTGAAGAGGTTTGCACTTACTTGAGTTCTTTTATCTCTAATTTGAGCTGTAGTTATCTCATTCACTATTATTGCGCTGGAACTAAGAATTTTCTTTTTTTTTGGTTCTGCTAATCATCTTACCCTCCGGAGTTGTGCTATTTTCAGACTTGTGCTCCATATGCCTTGGCGCTAAGCTAAACTGCGAAGCTGCTGGTAGAAACGTAGCGATAGCCAGCGATGTATGGTTAGCATTGGCCGACTTAGGTCATAAGATGGATCAGCTCCCTGGATATTTACGTCATCTCCGTGTAACTGGAACAATAGCTATTGCTCCACGTGAGTTATGGCCTTTTTCACAAATACAAAGCAATTTTCATCCTGTAAAAAAGATGAAGAGAAGTTTGTTTCAGCACGCGAGCGGCAAGAGCCACCAATTCTTCCTCCAATGCTAGTCGGTCAGTCACGGCCTCATCCCCCATATGTTCACGAGTTCTTTCCTGCATTCCCAGAGCCACACACCTATATCCATACAGAGGTGAGTCAACGTATTCCTAGCATACAGAGTTCTATTGATTGTTGAATTGACACTTTTTCTGCTGTCAAAGTTGAGGAGAAGTGACAAGTCATTGTGTGCTGGTCGATGGAGTGGAGGAATTCGCTTTTCTGAGCGTGCGCAACAGCGCGATTGTGCCATGCGCTCCAGTTACTATCCTGCGCTGCCATAATAGCTGATCGGGGAGTTTCTTAGTGTTTCTCTTCGTAAATGCCATGAAGAAGCATTAAAATAGCAATGGATAGTTATTACGACAGGATAGGATGGCGATTCCAGCCCAAGGCACTGTCAAACTGGTGCTCACGCTCAAAACCGCGAATTCATCTTCTCCATCGAGACTCATTGTACACTGTTTTCTTTAAATTCCGGTTGCTTTTTTTCCTTTGTGTTTCAGTCTCCACAGAGAATATGTATATTAAAGATTCATTGCTATTGTGGCTATTTGACGGCTTTAATGTACCACTAGCTGCCGTACCCGGCTCCACTCGGGTGTTTTACTGCTATCTCACACTCCTGAGACCAATTGCTTCTGCCGATAAATTCATTAAAATGCCCATAATTTTGGTGATCAGCATATTAGCGAAGGTCAAGTGACCCTCCTCCACCGACCTTTAAGCGAAGAATCAGCGAAGTTATTTCGATGACACTGAATCGATTTACTCCTTCAGAATGATTGCCATATTCATATTCAGCGTATTGAGGAACCCCAGTGAACATATCTTCGCTGCCCCATGGGGTAGAAAACCGAAAATCAATGAAATCAATAAATCACCATTTCGTGCAAAACGGTTATCATATTCATTTATGTACAGCGTAGAGAGAAACCATAGTGAACATGTCCTTGCCTGTCCCCGGGCGAAAATGGAAAAAAGTCGATAAAATTAATAAATCGATGTTTCGGTTGCCGTATTCGTGCTCGGTGTATTCAGAAACCCCAGTATACATGTCTTTACCGCACCATTGCCTAGAAAAGCGAAAAATCAATAAAATCGATGAATCAATATTACGTGCGAAACGGTTATCATATTCGTGTTCAGCGTGTTGGGAAACCCTAATAGACATGTCCACGCCGACCCCTGCTCAAAAGTGGCGAAAAATCAATAAAATCGATATAATCGATAGATCAATCAATAGTTTTTGGCATAAAGTAGCCTATAACCTCCGCCGGCCCCCGAGGGGTGTGCATGCAAAATCTGGTCCGGATCGGTTCACCTTTCGCGATTTCTATTCATTACATACATACACACAAACACACACATACATACAAACTTTGGCTTTTATATGTACAGATTACGTTTTCAATAATTTCCAGATTTCGGGAGAGCCTGATCTCACTTATGAAGCGGTGAGAAAGACAGCAGCCCAACGACGAAGGGAGATGGAACGATCACTTATTAATTACATGATGTGTATGCATGCACACACCACATTGTTCCCTCAGTTTGAATCAAAAGTTCAGAACGAAGCCAAGCAGTATGTGAGTCTGCTTCCATTATTTATTTCCTCGAAACTTATAGGATTGTAAAATTATGGATTTTTCCAGTTGCGTGATCTAGAACGTGAACGAGATTTTCGAAAGCAGCGAGCTGAAGCTGTAAGAGCTGGAATCATTGAAGACAAGTATTCTGACAGGGCAGGGGTTGATAGCGATGAGGTAATATTTTCTTTGTTTCCTTTAACAGTCAGGATATTCATTATTTTTTATAGCTGTTTGTCTACTGAGTAGTTTTACCATCGTCGGTTTTGCAGAAGAAATAAGATAAATTATAGGATTCTGAGAGTGACAAAGATGAAATGGTTTCCGATGGTGATCTTGAAGAAGTTGCTGAAACAGAAATGAATATGATGTTGCAACGAATACCAGCTACCTGCACAGTTGAGTTTAGACTACTTTTTATACATTCGTCGAAATGACATCACTTTTCAGTTTTTTTTTCAAGTTTATTACAACTAGTTTCTCTCTGATACGAAAGTGTTCTGGATGCTCAGCGATGTGATTCGGTCACTTTACCATTCTGCTCGAGGTTCTAATTTTGCCTCGCAGTTTTTAAGATCTCCCTTTATTTTCTATTTTCTTTTTCTTTTCATTTTTTTTACGATGTGGGCTCCAGATGTGGGCAGCAGAGGCTACGTGGGTGATTCCTTGCAGATAGAATGTGTTTTCATGTGAACTGGTCTGAAATAGTTTTGTAGTGCTCATAATTGGAAACTTGTGAACACAACAGAAGTATTTCAAACCAAACAACAACAAGAAACAGCATTTAAAACATCCAGGCTTCTTTTTCTCTCAAATGTTGATTACCAATGGCCTTGAAGTTAAGCAATACCACCTAATTTTTAGTGATCAATCCAATGCCCGAGGCGCGTCCGTTCATGTCGTGCATGAGGTCAGATGAGATGAAGGAGCGAGGATGCGATGACGAGGATGCTCGCAATACGAAATTCATAGAATGGATGTGCAATACCAAACACAGTGCTAACAAAAACAGAAAAAAAGCTTAGCAAACGCTGCTCAAGACAGATCAAATGTAGCTAAAATGCTCAACAAGAAGAAACGACTGCACATCATTACAGATAATGAAGAAAATAGTGAATACAGAGAACCAAAATTTACTCACCGCATGCTGCTTCGCTCTCTGCCGCTCATCCTTCTCATCTCTGTTGCACCCTAATCAGGTACTTCCATACTTGCTTCTGCAAATCACAGCAGGCCCTCGCCTCATCACTGGCAAGTGCTCGAGATAGGTGGCGCGCACCAGACAAAGCCTCATCCTTATCCCCGCACACAAAACATCCTAAACAGTACAGACTTAAAAGCAGTGTGTCACCTCGTTTTCGTGTTTGAGGTTTTAGAGGTTTCTGAATCTCCTAGATGCGCTGAATCCAGTGGTATACAGTCTGGTAACTCAGAAATAGCCCCTGGTAAGACTTTGGCAGCAACTACCACCTCATCACAATTTTGGCCATTTCTTGTTAGACATAATGAAGCGGAGGAGGACAAGCATTGCGGAAGTCCGTCCGTCTCAATCTAGAACACTATATGTAGTGTGATTCCTTCTACTTTGATATTTCCCTATTGCCACCTAGTGAAATCCCCTTCAAGACGCATCCTGCGGATAAAGTCGTAGTTGCAGAGAAAGTCGCCTCAGATGCCATCTCTGACCTAACAGACCATACATAAAATGTCACAAAATGATCCTTTGACCCGTTTTTTAAACGTTTTTTTCGGAAAGGGATTTGGAACAGTTTATCGAGCCTAGTGGACGCGTGAAGCCGTTGATCTTATCGAGCGGACACGTGACAAGACGTCTTGGCCAACATTGCAGTCGTAGCGGGCAGCCAGCACTCGCACGTACCGCTCCGCCCAAGTGGTCCGTGAACTGCACTTTCATGGCCTCCGGAAACAGGGTTTTCGTCACTTTTATGCGTTTTGATGCACATGAATGGAATCAGTGTGGCAAGAGGATATAGAGAACAACACATAAAACGAGGTGACGCACTGCCTTTAAGTCAAGAATTTTAGAAAAATTCAATCCAATACTAAGCTCACCTTTTAGCTGTCTTCAGGCCCACCATAGCTCCTCTTGAGTGCACTACAGTTGATTCCGCCTCTTGTAAAACTTCGTTAGCAGTGGCCTATAAAACGAGAAAGTTGAGTCATAGAAACAATGCCAAGTTGAAAACAACATGAGAGCTACAGTAGTGTATTCGAAAGATTTGTGATTTTTTTAATATATGAGAAGTGAAAGCTTCTTTAAAATTCTTGATCTTGTCGAGAATCTACAGATTTTCAGTCAATTTTCTCGGTTTCATAGTACGCTCGAGCAAGGTAAAGCAAACGGCGATGATTCTGCTCTTTCTCAAACTTCTTCGTGACGTTAAAATACCTAAACCAACGGTATGAAACTACTTCTAAAAGAAAAATGCAAGGTTATGAAAATGTCATTAGTACTGGGAGGCTACTCCGCGGAAGTAAAAGATCTTGGAAGAATCCTTAAAAAAATAGATTACTAGTAGGTAAGATGTTGTTACGGTGAGGGTCGATAGCCGTATGTTCTTCGCCGCCTCGGAGATCGCGCAGCGCGAATCGTTCATAAGTGACAGCAGGCAATTGTTTCCTTGGAAGTTAGTGAGCTTTCTTGATTGCTAACATCAAATAAGACGAAAAGCTATGAAGATGACTCTGGTTTCCCATTGTGGCGGCGATTCCCGCACAGTGGACTTAGCTGCGCCAGTCGCTCTTCGAGTCAAAAACGCACGACCACTGGCACTCACTGTATGATCAACTCCACTGAGGGAAGATGGTTTGAGGGAAGCCAGTGAGGCAAAGAATCCTGGAGAGTGTGCAGCAATTTGAGAGGAAGGCGAAGTGCACGAACACTCAATTATCGTCGCTTTCGAAAAAGATATGAATATGAATAGATATACTATAAATCCGCTGAACCAATTGCTCGAAGAGCTCTTTCTCAGAACGTTTCAAAAATATTGCCGTTAAATATTGAGCGAGTATTCTTTATTTTGTAAAAGCTTCAAGGCGGAGCTGTTCGTCGTGCCCTCACGTTCTACTGAAGCCTGAAGTGACACCATCATTAAAAAATGTCTCACATTTCTACAATATTCTTCGCTCATATAGATTGTTAACACTTTATATGCACTTCATGTGAATCACATTTCACGCCCGAGATCCCCCCCCCCCCCTCCCCTTCCCAACTGCCAACTCAACGAGCTCCATGAGTCCGCCCCAGAACGACTTTAATGTGACTCATAGATCGGATCAAATTTTGACACATTGGTCACGTTACGGTTTTGGCATGCACTATGTTCCGTCTCGAGAAAGACGATAGGAGAGTATTTGTGCGTATAGTTTGCATTTCTCACCTGCCTCTCTGAATACGGCCCCATTTCTCGCGTTTTCTCTTCCTCTAATATCTTCACAACTATTTCCCCGGTGAAACGCACAATACCACGTGGCACATGGGTCCTTCTAAGCATTCTTTGTGCCCGACCGGTTGTGCATACGGGCTCACGCACAACAACTCGCGTGTCAGCCACTTGGGCACACTGTCATGTATGTGATATGTTAAAATTGCTCCCTAATCAGTAACGAGCTTTTCGGGAGCGAATTCTTTGCGTGTTCGTGACTTATGCTTGTGAGTAAGTGTCAGCAGTCTTGGCCATGCGATGAGATATAAACCAGTTGGGCAACCGGGCTGTAGACGTAGCGTAGGACTTGTAGTGAGAATCCGGGGTTAAAAATCTCATAATACAATGTAAATATGAACGAGTAAGTATGTTGTCGAAATTTGCAACTTCAGGTACTCCCACCCTTAACAGATATTGAGCACAGAACTGTGGTATTATGTGTAATTGTAGACAGCGTACAGGTAACTCCAAACGGTCGCGGACAGGGGGCGGGACCTCGGCGCCGCTCGCTTGGGCAGAGACACGAACGCTCACCATGTGGCTCTGGTTTCTCTGGAGAGCACAGAAACCAGAGCCACATGGTGAGCGCTCGTGTCTCTGCCCAAGCGAGCGGCTCCGAGGTCCCGCCCCTGTCCGCGACCGTTTGAAGTTCCCTGTATGTAGAGTAGACATTGATGGACACCTTTTTTTAATAGTGTTTCACCGGGACTCAAAGTTGTGAAGATATTACAGGAAGAGAGAAAGCGAAAAAGTGTTGTATTTGAAGAAGCAATGAGGAGATCATTTGCACCAATGCCCATCTATCGCTGTTTTTGGAACGGGCTAAAGCAGACGCCGAAAGCACGCTGCGCAGCAGCGTTGCAGCAATAGCTGCTTTCGCGAGAAATCAAGGTTTCCTTGACAATTTTTCATTCTGTTTGACGTCACCCATGAAAAAAAAACTAATTACAAGTCAAGCATACCTTATCGGTTGCAATCCCGACCATGATTCCAACGCGAGCGGTCCGATCGCGCCGCGTGCCTCTCGAGAGCGCAAAAAAGAAGCACTTCCATCGACCATTGTACCCGAAAAGTGCGGTGCGGGCGGCCGAGCTGAACGATCTGGCCGTTCCGTGAACTGACCCATTTCAGAATCCGACCGCACCGTACTTTTCAGGTGCAGCGCTAACTGCCAGGTCAACTTTTACATGCGTTCAGACTCAAGTCTTACATACATATAGTGAGTACTTCAATTTGAAAATATTACAATGATCAATGACAACAAGAAGAAAAAACAAATCCCAACTAATCTGTAATTTTTACAGTTATCTACCTCCCATCGTACTCTAACCTGAATAGGGAGAATTTGCCTTACAAATCGACTTCTACGGAATGACCTAGTGGTTATATTAGTTTAAACACAATGTTTTATACTAATACCGATGCTCTAACATACTCTAGAGCCGTCGCAGCGAACTCTCAGAAGGGAAACACAACTGTCTCCATCACTATGCACCTAATTCAGCTTCATCGAACCTCCCAGGCCAAAACCTCAGCAAACCCAGATAGATTAAATCTACAGTGAGCATCGATGGCAGTGTCTTCCGCGAATACGGGAAGCACGCGGCAGCCGCGCTGGTACCGCCGCCGTAATGGCAAAATAGAGTTTTGTTGATATTTTTCATCATATCTGATGTTAAATATCAAGAAAACTACCAGGAAAAATCAATAGTTCGTTGTCGCGACAAGGGTTCCAGCATGGGAGGCGCGGCTGCGCCGCAACCCTCTAAAGTCCGCAAAAAACACAGCAGCATTGACACTGAGTCTACCTCAAATAGCAAATTAAGGACTTTATGGCATCATCACAGGCCCCACCTTGACACATAACTGCCAAGCCGTAACCATTTCTCCATGAGTGGTGACATAAGCACTTGAGCATAGATCATTACCCACAGGGTTCGCCAAAGTGCTCACAGCATCATAAAGAAAAAGAAGCTTTTAACAGGCAACTATGTAATCCTCTGATAATGGCAACGCCGAATTACAGAAAGAATGTTATAATTTGCATTATGTAAGAATGTTATAAATGGTATAATTACTGCTACTACATGATCCCACCTGATAAATACCAAATGCTTGCACAAGTAGTCTGGAAAATATCGGAGAGGTTTAGAGCGATGAAGTCTCCTCCCTCTTCTTCAGCCGTAGCGAAGGCAATGCACGCGGCCTCTTGAGTAAGTTTGCCACGTAAAACTTGAATGAGAAGCTGCAAACTTAACTCTTCACAAAGTCATCAGGTATTTCATGAAGTCATCAGGTATCCAAAAAAGTGAGAATAGAACCTACTCCTTTCAATGCCTGCTAAGAATATAGGTATCATGCTTTATCAACCATTCAAGAACAGCACCGCTAAAATGTCCAGCAAGTGATGGATCTGAAA
>KN729288.1:2312-16032 GCA_000816745.1 Ancylostoma duodenale
AGTATAAAAATAATTTTGACCTAGTTTTATTGGTAACGACCTGATGATAGTTTGAAATCGTGAATTTCATAGTTGATCAATGGTTTTATTTTGTTTCGAACAAGATTGGGAATGTGCTAAGTAGCGACACAACAATCGAAAAGGGTTAGTCACGAGCACATTAACGAAGCTGGAGAAACAACATGGATCAGCCGGTGAATCATGGAGAAACCACGAATGATCAGGACACAAATCCGTGCCAGCTGGTTGTAAAAACAGGCTAGAATTTTTGAATGATTGTTCTCATCGAAGGGCACATGTGGTCCTGACACGATTTTCATGCAGTGACCCATTGGAGGCATTGGTTGAAAAAAAAAACAGATCAGAACTTCTACGTCATTATTTTAACGAAGAGCCCAAACAGTGGTCCTGCCATGATTTCTAGAGACGAGCAGTGCCATGCCACATTTGTAAGAACATTGAAGGCAATGGATGAAGATTTTTCCATGGGAACGATTTGCGATCCGCCTCATTTATCCGGATTTTGTTTCTGGAAATATAATAATGGACGGCTCAATGAGCTATGAAAACCAAACAATTGATGATGATGGCATACTGTAGGTGTCGAATTTCGTGCAAAATATCCTAATCGCTGTATCTCAGGATGCGTTCTACAATAATTGTTCACGACTTCATGACTTCAAAGATCGATGCTCCCATCACATGGAAAACAATGGAGAAATATCTAGTAGTATTTAGAAAGTCGCTCATTCTTGGCTAAATAACTTTTGTGAAACGGATCATGGCTGAATTGTTTTAGAAAAGGGAACGGGAAGAGCGCTATGCTCCGGAACATCTTCGGATGACGATTTAGCTGTCTTCGCAGAACAGATTGTGCATATGCGTAGCTACTGACTAAGATGTACCTTCTATGAACCTCTCGGATCATTTTTCTGCAAATATGATTAGCTCTTGCTGCCGAAAGATAACATGACGAACAGGGGCACTAATTCATTGAGGCACACACATTTCGCCTAAAAATAAAATGAATAGTAACGCATGTTACACAACCACTTTTCCGACCATTCTTAGCGAAAGTAAGTTATTTTACTTTGCTTCGCTTATTTGCAATAAGCTTGAATGCCATGAATGAAGTAAAAGTCGAGAAAATAGGAAAAAATGTGATTTAGGCTAATCCATATTTACGGAAAGAATTCCTGGATTTGCTCAATGTTGCAGCTGAACATAAAGCAGCAAATCAAATTGATTCTATTTACTGTTGTCCATTAACTACTCTTTACTCATTAATATTTGTCCATCGATCTTCCCGTTGACCGGATTTTCACTATTCACTATACGGGAACATCTGCTCGAAACATCAAGTGTTCTACGGTGCGAGATGTCCTAGACAGATTTCCGAAAGGACCGCAGCAGAAGGCCGCGAGAACCGACAGGTTACCTGCGGTTGTTTCGCTTTCCTGCTGCTATTTTTCCGGTTTTCTACTTCGGTTCTTCCGAACCGCTGTTACGGTTCTTTCAAACTAGTCCAGCAAGAAATGGAAGGACCGTAGCAAAAAAAAACATTGTGCTGCGTTCCTTCTCGCTTCCTAACCACATGATCGAGATCTTTTTTATGCTGCGCTCCTTCCGACAGTTTCTCTGAGGTTCTATCGAGTCCAAGCAGTTCAACAATTGAAGAAAGAGAACTTTTCGTTGTACAAGGATGGAGGGGCTAATCCGAAAGTGCAATAGCTTTCTGGTTCATTACTAATCGAATAGAAAGCCAGGAAAACTCGTTCGAATCTAAATTTTCTCGATTGCCCTCGGTTGCAGACTCTGCACGGAACAAGTTTAAACACTGAAAAAACAAAATGTTGCAAGTTGATTCAGCGTATGTTGCAGCAGAATTCCAAAGAAATGCCAAAATGCTACAAATTCGAGGTTTGGAAAAACCAACTGCTATTCAAACGCGCATAGGCTTTGAGAACGGACAAAATCTCAACTAACACCTGTCAGTTCTTCAGTTATGAAGCTATACATACTACACTTAGACGAAGGGGTAGGACAAGAATATAGAATGTCTTCCGAATTCGGCAGTGCTACCCTGGATCCTAAGGACAAATGAGCAATTACTGTTTTAGTTTAGGAAGTTTGTTATCATTTCATTGCTTTCATTTTTTCATTATCACCTTACTACTCTACAGTCGCGTCGGTAGACTGAAAGTTTTCACGGGATTCACAGGATTAGTGGGCTCTTCCTTTAACTCCTTTCAGAGCAAAGATTTCTAAAAATACAAAGGACTACATGATGCAGAACAACATTCTGCATCTATTCGTGCCTCAGTGATCCCTTTCTTTTCGGCTGTCACCAAATGGATTTCAAAAAGCTCGTTAATTGCTTTGACCCGTCCACTAATTGGAACCGGATTAGGAAAACTCTTCAATTTTTTTGTTCTCCATGATGACAGTTTACATATTAGAAAATCTTATAAAGTCCCACTGAGTTCACTAGATCGAGAGATCGCTGAGGATGTCGTGTAGTAAACCCCAAACACTGCATAGAAGAAATTGTGCTTGACATTGGATCTCTACAGGGCTATAACCGTCAAGTGTCGGATGATTAGACTGACGCTTTACCGGTTGAGATATTCGGTAATGCTTTTTTCTATTTCACCAGATCATAACAACAGCCAATATTGCAGCACTCCCAATAAGAGCAAAACAACCGCCCCTGAAGATCTCGAACTCGAGCCCGTTACGTGATATCCAATGTACTACACCACTGAGTAATGGCCACACCTCACTGACAAGAGCAGTGAGAATCCCGAAAACCAGAAAATTTTCTGTGTCGCTCACTTTTTAAGAATAGGGTGATTCCCTTATCAATCCATACAGCTATGTTCACAGTTGTCCATTTTTATTTAGTGTCCCGAATACGAGCAAAATCGTGATCAAAATCACTAATTATTGCCGTTGCTTTTCCACACTCAGAAAAGGGTTATGCCTCCAAGAATTCTAAAAAATTCACTCATCATAACTACCTAAACGTTTTCTAGATTTATATGATGTATGTAAATATACCATAATAACATGAGAGATATTCACCAGCGGAATCTACGGAGCACGTCAACTGAATGTACTGCAGAAATGGTCTCGTTTCAGAATCGTACTTAAGGGTGGTCGATGAAACCACCTGCACTCGGAAATGTTAGGACCCACGGTGGCGCAGCTTTGCTTGCCCCGCCGAACCCGGATGGAATGTGTCGCATCAGCTGATGCCGCAGCACCTTTCGCGTATTTTTCAGCAGAGATCGCCTATTTTTCGGGCGGGATTCGGGTAAACTCCGGTGGATTTCGCTTATTTTCCGAGGCTTCGCTTGTAATTTTCGGGCGGAGTCGGGAAGTGTTTCGGCGAAAAATAAGCGAAATCTGCTCGAAACCACACGTAATCTACTTGAATTTTTCACCTGAATACTAAAATGTCAGAGTGGGCACACACAATGGATATGTTGCCTCGCGCCCAGTCTCTGAGAGATGCACATCTTGCTCAGTGGGTTGAGTGGATGATCGCCGTTGTGGCGGTCAGGGAATCGAATCCCGCCCGGTGCCCTGGTTTTAGTCCGTTGGAGATCCAAAATATCGTAGTGTTTGGGGTTCACTGCTTGGAACGTACCCGCGATCTCCTTCGGGTAGTCCAGAAAGGCATCCGGCAACGTTTTGCATAAATTTCTAAGATAAATTACGGTAAGTGTGGGCACACATTTGTATGTTGCTTCGCGCGCTCGCAAAACATGTGAACGCATAGCTCAGTGGATGATCGAATGATCGCCATTGTAGACCTCAGGGGATCGAATCCCGCTCGGTACCCTCATCTTGCAAATACATATAGTATGCTGCCCACAGCCGCTGCGGTTATCTAACAAATACCAGTAGGAAGAGTAAGTAGCTCGGATGGCTCATTCAACGTTTTCCCAAATTTTCGGAATCGGACGAATACTGAAGGAAAATTGAAAGATGACGTAGGAATATTTCTCTAGAGGAGGAAACCATGGACGCAAATCTGATGGCGATGTTCAAGGTGCTACATTCCTGAAAGGAATGGGTGACATAACGGAGTATGAATGCTACACAGCAGTCAAACATCATAGGTAACGATAAACCTACAGGCATCTATCCGAAAAGAAATTGGGACTGTTCTTTTCAAGCATTAGTAGAAATTAAGTGTTATTGGTTTAATTGCCTAATTTTGTGCTATGGTTTTATTCGGATGAGTTTTGCTAGAAGTATTCCTTTCGTCATTCACTACAGTTTTTACCTTATTTGGTCCTTCACTCCGGACAAAGGTAAGTTTGTTTTTACCATACATGTCTCATCCAATTTCCGTATAAGAGTGTTTGGCCAAATGAAATTGAACTACTCTTTTCTTTTTGTTTGGTTTCCCTTGTTTTCTCCGAAACTTTACAGAATTACTTGTATGTGCCACCTCACAACAGACTTAACGACTTACCCACGCAGGTGGTAACTGTTAGAGATTTGTGCCAGAATGTTCAGGGTCTTGTTTTCATCACCAACCTATCCTAGGATGCAACATTGGAAAATAGCATGATACCGAAATTGTAGAAAAGTTCAGCAAATTTTCTCTAGTCTTTTGCATCTTAGGTCAAGGGTGTTGAAGTATTATAAAGCCTTGCGGTCAAGTTGACAAGCGTAAGGTCGAAGCAATGGTGCCCACCTTAAATAAAAATGATGGTTCAGAGCTTATTCAGTTTTTTAGGCAAAGGTTCCTAAAGAAGCAATGTGTTTCAGGACGAGTAAATAAATGGGGGTTCCAAAGTTGAAATTCAAGCACCTTAGGAAATCACAAAAGACAAATCCTTCAAAAAAATTCAGAATGCTTGTGCGCAAAAATATCAGCTGCAACAATAAGTCTGGATAAGGAATCAGCCTTGAGATAGTATTATCAGTCTTCTTGTTTAGAATACATTACGTAAAAAGTCCGAATTTACTTCAGTTGAGGTTAACTGCCTCAGATGAAGCAATAAAATACAGGAAGCAAACAAAGCTACTGTCGGTGTCGAACATCACCAACAATTACAAGAAGCTGCATTCCCGGGAAAGGAACACCTTGACGAAGCAGACGATGATTCATGTGATGAACACCTTGATGTGGTCACAATCAGTGCCATCCGAACAAATGGATCGTGCCAGGGGAGGAGAAATGGTCGCTCCGGCAAGGAGGGCAGTGATCGTTGGCTGTTTTCAATTGGACATTGCTATTCTGCGCCACACAATATCAAACATTCAAAGTCATTACAGGCAAAGCTGGCGACGGCTTTTCACCGTGTGCGGCAAGTAAATGACGCCACACACACACGTAAATTGAAAACAACAAGACAATCGATTGTTAGCTTCACATTTTTATTTGGCTGTAAAATGCCAGAAACGTATGTTGGCGACCACAACAGCTATACGAGTCTGTCATAAATGTGCTGAAACTATTCCCGATCGCAATACACACGACTGGTCTTGGAAGATGCACTGCAGCATTGTTTTGAGCGATAAACTCAAACAGTTATAGGAATTACCAGAAGATCCCGGCTTGGCTTTTCATCATTCCTTACCGTTGAATACCCAGATGATGATTGGCTGGCTAACCTCACAGGCTGAGAACTTTTGAAGGAAAACAAAAACCAGGACAAGGAGGTTCAGGATAACCAAACTTAGCTCTTATCTGTGTCCTGGATTTTTATTAGGAGTAGCAGAGGTTATTTAAGTTAGTACAACAACTATCCACAATTTCGTCTGCCATCCGAGTACAAATACTTCCAGTTCAAAATATTTAGCCACTTTCAAAGGACTGAAAAAGTAGGGCAAGTGAAGGACCTCCCTTCCCCACTGCGCAGAATGTAGTATATGTAGTATCCCTGGATAAGCTTAGGAAGTAGCTAAGACTTTGCGAAAATTCAACTCATTTACGATAACATGTGATGGGTAGAAAATTTACGGTCAAATTTTCAGTTAATTTTACCGAAATTTTTATGCTGTTCTGTTTACCTTACTTTTATCTCTTAGCCTCTTGTCCGATATCGACTAGTTCAACACTTTCTTAGCTGACTAATTTTTAACCAATAGCTGTCATCTATGCAAGTATAATGCCGGTATGTGGTGAAACCCATCAAGATTTGAAAAACTAAAAAAAAATCGAATATTCGACATGCCAATGCAACTCAACAGCTAACGAATGGGAGTAATTGATAATTTTAAACCCTTTAGGCGTTCTTCAAAGGCTCAGGAGAAGCGAGATTGAGAGATTCCATGAAATCGTCAGCAAAACAAACAATATCCAAGACGCAAATCTCGAAAGGATCTCTTCTGCAAAAATACCGCTACTGAAAAATATTGTTATCCGACATTGCAAAAATTTTTCCTTAAAATTTCCTCGTCTCTTTTTATCTTTATTTATTCATCCTCACTTTCTGCATCACGCCATTTTCTAAATGCACACCGTGAATGTGTTCATAAAAAGATGATCTTCTGACAGCATTATCTGCTTCAAAGAACTACCTTCTCTGCTCCCCTTGGTGTCACGGCTGAATGAAAAGTATGTAGTGACTCAAAATAGCAGTGAATAAATTTGTGGTTCTTATTATTCGTTTCGTTTTTTTTTTTAAATTCTGAGTGGTTTGGAAAAACGTTGCTGATGATCTGGTGACCTCGTAAAGCCTTGATTCTTTCGATAAGCACAAAAATCTACGGAACAAAAACTTACATTTCATGACGATGAAACTAGAATGTGACAAGTGAAATCTGCCGCACGACTGGCAATGAAGATGTGTAAAATAAAAATAAAGTAACTGAATAACATGATATTAAAATGAAATAGCATATCAATAGTGTTTTCATCTTTCAATTTATCCATGATTCATGCAGTAGCGAGGCGTTAAAGAAGACGCACAAAAGGTTTAATTAATACTTTGAGCTGTCATAAGGAAGTCTATCTGCTTGCTGCCTCTCTAATTTTGAAGCCGGGAACGAAAGGTGATTGATTAGTACATAAATTTCCCTGTTCAAAATTTGCTATTGCTCCATAGACCTGGAATAAATTGCTGCACAGCGATAGCATGTCATACGTACATACGTGATATATCTTACCTATACTGTTTTTTTTTTCTTACTTGTTCATAAGCATGTACATGTTTTGAGAAGTAGTGGAGCGTACTAGAGGGGCTACAACTCACATATACTACTTTGAATGTCTAATTCAATTTTCAACTCCTTTCAGTAAATAAAGAAGTTTAATTTCCATGTTTAACAAGTTATCCCAGGACTTGCCACAGGATCTAAAAAACGAAGGCACTTCTAGGAAAAACCAAGGGTATCTCAGAAACCACTACTTGAAGAAATGTCATTACATATTATTAAACCTCATGAACGGGCACCGACTATGGATCTAAGGGAAACTGTGATCTTCGTTTTTTTTTTCTTGGAATACGATTCGAGGAGTAACAGTGGAACCGGCGATCGTCAGTTAATAGTGAAGGCTGCTGAGCACTACGTGTGATGTAGCTAGTGAGTGCATAGAGCTACATTCCATTCCACTCAATTTCCCATTTCCATGCACTTTTCTCACCCCACACCCTTTTAGAATTTATGGGATAGTGTTAAGGGCACGTCCAAATGCGGTGCCGACCTCATCAACTTGGCTCATTTCAGTTTATTTCGGGATTGCATCTAGAAAACCATCGCTTCGAGCGAAAATAAGACAAGCTTTGATTGCAGCTGACAATCTGCATTCCTTCCTGCAAATTCCACAGCGATTCTTACATGTAAGTAAATCCCTCTACATGCAATCACGAGTAACAGCATCCTATAATTTACTGGATTTTCCGCGAACTGATTAATGCAGCACGCAAGGGAAGCATTATGAAGGAAGTTGTTAACTCGGGAGACAAATTGCCAGGCCTACACAAGTACATCAAGATTGCGGTTTGTGTGAAAACAATACTATTTATAAGTAATAATGATTTCAGAAAATATGTGTGATTTGTTATTATGTTTAAAAAAACCTATGTGCAGTAGTGTAACAGTCTAACTAGTAACTAACAGCTCAGTACCGTTATAAGTATGAAAAATATTCCCAAGCAATGATAACATCTGAAAAAAAAAACTACTTTTTTCACATAATAAGTCCCCGTGGAGTAGTGGACGCTACTGCTTCGGAAGAACGACTTTCCAAAAGCCCACCTTCGTAAGTCGATGACTTATTTTTCCGGTAAATTTGTTAATGAAAGAACCAGTAGTTAATTTGATTGCATAGGTGCAGCTCATTTTGAGTAGCAGAATGTTTCGTATATCTCAAATAGGTACACTACCAGCGAAAACCATGTAGACTCTTGTAGTTTCCTCCATAACTTCATTTAGAGCAAATTTTGTTAACCACTTTCTCAACTAGTACGCAGTTTCCTTTAGTCAAAATATTCATTGACAAATGTCAAAATACGTTACATTGCAACATCTATGTACAAAGGTTTATAGAAGGGTTTTTATGTGTAGTAGATATTCCAACAAGAATTGAAATCCTTGAAATAGCTTCGACTCATATTCGGATGAAAATATGTGCATTCAAATCATTGATCAAAGCGTATGGAGTAGATTTGAGTTTACTTCACCAGTAAGACAATGTAAGGATTCCTGCCGAATTAGCTCACTCTTCCTTGGTTACAGTGTTAAGACGATCACAATGCACCAAGAAATCATTACTATAAGAAGGCGCCTTGCTTTTTTTTTCATGAGAAGCTTTACTCCCCCAAAAGTCATGGAGGAAATTCCAAAAGGCTATATAATTTTCGCCGGCACTGTAGGTGACGAGCAGCCAGGCTTTGAGTTTGAACAACTATTGAGAACATCTTCGTGAGCGGTTAGGTGTGGGAGATGTTCTCGGAGGAGCTAAACATTCCCACGGTCTCTTGCTAATTTATGAGAAAAGTTCGCTACTATTGTATCGTAGTATAATATTACCCTCCTATTTTTTGCATGAACCTCAGAACACTTATTGTCACCAACTATCAGAAAACGATTCTATTTTAGAGAAGATGCCTTATCATTTAAGTTAATGGAAATCCTTTTGCCCTAACTCTTCGAACAGGTTGTTAGTAGCATCTTCAGACAAGGAAGGCAACCAAAAAACATGAGCCTTGTACCACACTGTGTATTTTTCGTTGGATCAAATAGAAGTCATTTGGTTCCAAATGGGAGCAATGTGAGATGAGGGAATGAGGAATATAATAGCAACTGTAACAAACTTTGGGCTTTGAGTGATGGCGACAAATTCTGGGCTTTGAACACTATAACCTTGCTAAACGACGGTTTCGCGCGGATTTTATCCATGTAAAAAAGCGTAACTTGGAGTTTCAACGATTTCTCGAATTTTGTTCAGAGAGTTTAACACAATGATGAGCCACATTTGATTGAAATGCAGACAGGCTAACTCCATAATGAAATAACCTTAAATAACCAGGAACAAGAGCAAATGAATATCAATTCCATAACTTTACCACAGATACGTATTTCCCTGAGTATTTACAGTTATAATCACAGCTTGACACGTGAATAAAGTTGCACAGAAGTATAGAAATGTCAAGAAGGTAAGGCTTCTGTTGAGATCTTAACAGATTCATAGCCTGCTCGTCCATGTGCCTTAGAATTTGTGGTACCAAGCTAACAAACACAAATTTTGGATTTTCTTGTTTTTTGCTAAAGAAATTCTTGCTAAATCATCCGATTTTTGCCTGTAAAATGATGATTTTTGTAACAGAAATTAACAATAGAGGAAAAAAGGAGCCAATTCATACTTTGAACCGTTCTTTTCCGAATATAACCAGTCAACCTTTGATTACCATAGAATTTCCTATGTAGTTTGTTTAGCACCAAATTCCGCAAAATTTTATCAACGGATATCTTTTTCCGGAAATTTTCTCGCGAATCACAAGATCGTTCGTCATGACAGTGTCAATAGAGGATTACCGTTTCGTAAGCAATTACATTTTACTATTTACGGAAGGAAAATAAGGAAAATACAAAACCAGTGGATAAGATCCATGCGCACAAATGCGTGTCAATACTGCCTAGTAAACATGTAAATAGTGCAGATACCCTTATGGTTTTTGCAAAACCTCAACCTGCAATCTTCACCTTTTCACTTGCCTCCCTAACTGTTACTTTATTTTCAGTGCTTTATCCATTCATCCGGAAACGAAGGTGGTCTAATTAGCCTAACAACACCGCAATTCAAAAGGCAACAGATCAGAATCCAGAACGGGAATGAATAAAGTGGTTTATCTAGCTTCAGAAAATTCATGGATTATGAAGAAGATTAAAAACAGGATCTGCGTAATTACTTTATGGCTTCTGAAGATGTCACGCTCGAAAAATCCCTGGACTTTCAAATTATGTTACTCACTGTCCCTGGATTTTTTGAATTAGTTTTCTTACTGATCTTACTCCTGAGATAAGCCAGTAGAATGCTGTAGGCTACCAAATACGTATATGTTGGATGGCCTAGAGGTAATAAGATTCGCAAAATATTAGATAACGCAGTAATGCACACAAAGTGGATAAAGTCCAGAAAATGAATGTCACACCTGCAGTGCGGAGTTGCACATGAGTGAACATGCATAGAGCGGAATCCAATGAGACGCTAACGGAAGCTTTTAGCTTATTGTCTGGATACTTCTGTGAGTTGGCCCGGATCCGAACAGCTGGCTGGGCTTGTCTGAATGCAAATCGCTTCGCGCACTTTTCGCCCACCCAATTCCCAAACTATGCGATAGAGGACAGAAATCTGTCTCATTCCCCGTCGTCGTCGTCGTCGTCGTTTGTGTGTGGGACCAACAACAAAAGTCCAAGAAATTTGTTTTGAATGGGAACGTAGTGAATTACCAAGTAGACGAGAACATAATGGAAACGCATGGCAGTCACAAGGATCTGCTGCCAGGCAAGGAAAAACTCACCACATCCGGGTTCAACGCTGTTTCAGAGCGTTGCGACTGCACTACGAAAATGACACGGCGTCAAAAAGCAACTTCAATAGAGATTTATTCGAAAGAATGTTGGAAACACAGAAGTAACGATGAGAAAATGAGAAAATAACAGTATTTTACACGCTAGCGTATGAATGAACGACACCATAGGATCGATGAATACGTTGAATGAGCTGAAATTTCGATGTTGCATCACAAATAGAGCCTTCACAGAATGGGGAATACAATGTAGCACAATCGCATATTTATGGATACAGAAATAACTTCTGGAAAACGTTGAAGGAAGAATCTTAGCTACCCTTCAACGCTGCTGATATGTGGAATTAGCTTAACACGCAAGTATCATATGGCTTCCTTTAATAAGGAATTTTATTGCCTAGGGAATAAATTATTCCTATTTGACACCTCACCTCCCCGCTAGGGCTTCCCAGAACTCCAGACATGAAGTAGGTGTAAGAAGTGCAGTGAGTTTTTTTTTCTATTTTTTTTATTTCAATAGTGAATATCAATGTCATAACTTATGTTAGAGAAGGACTTATAGGTGACAAAGCACCAAAGATGAAAGCAAGTTCAACACCCAAATAGCACATAAGTGGAAAGGCGAATCAGTACGTGAATTGGCTGTCCGGCCGATGAAAAAGCCGAGAAAATTTGCCTAGGACCTGTTTGTGCACTCGCCGATACGCGCCGTTCTATTCCAGGGAGTAGTGTACGCGAGGAGTGTGAAAAACGCAGTGTCTAAAGCGAAAACGAATAGGGCCCAAGGACAACACACAACGGTACGCCCGCGAATCCTGACAGCCTAAAGTGATGCAGCACTTGACGATGAGCCTCCGCTGGATGTGCACAGTGTGTCCATTGTTGCACCTGAGCCGTGGAATTCAACCTGAAATTATGGATTGACAATCAGGAAAAGAATGAAGACCGGGGTATTTCCTTGCTATCCCAGAATTGTGGGAAAAGTTAGGATCCTTACATCACAAATACCTAAGTTTCTTCTCCATCTCTTAACTGTAACTCATTCGCCCCGTTCTCAACCACTTTTCTTATTTGTTTGCCCTGATACTTCGGCGTTTATATTTTTTACCAAATTAATTTGATTTTTTTAATATATTTTTCTGGTATTTTTGATTTCTTGATATGTCGCAATGTTTTTTTTATTTTTGTTATTTCTGGTATTTTTGAAACTAAAAAATGATATATTGATCACACTTCATTTGCCGCTCCGTAAAAAATAAGCGAAATTAATGAGATTCTCCTACACCTATACTGCGCGTTTGACTACTCAAGTTTTTTTTTCTGGCAGGCTACATACTAAAGCAACGATCGGAGGTAGATATAAAAAGTAGGATGACACAGTGAGAGGTAAAACCACTATTCCTCTGAAAATGCTTCTTCAAACAGTGCAGCTACCTCGTCCAGAACTTATAAAATAGCTACAAAATGGAGCTGTTCCTCACACAAGTGGTTTTTACTACTCTAATCATTATTTTGTTAAATATGACTTAATGAATAACTACTCATCATAATGAAATGAAAATGTGTGGATGGACTCATTGATTATCCTAGGTTTTTAGGCGTTTTGGAGTTTCCAGGGTCTTGATGAATCATAGACATTACCCAGGGCAAACTTATTGACACCCGTGTTAACGATAGGTATATTTGGGTCTGTCGAAACGTTTACCCTAGGTAATCGCAACAATGAAGGCAGCCCTGGAAGGCCAGCAGCTTTCCACATACTGTAGCCTTACTAACAATGTGGTTCTTTAGTATATTCCGATTTCTATCATTTTTAATCTTTCAAAAATTCTCCCAATTACTTGCGACCGAGATCCGTTTCACCATTGAAGATAGTTCGAGAGAAATTATAGAACAAAGAGCGCACGAAAGCTTATGCTACACGGAGAGGCAGCTGGAAAGGCAGACATTAGACACAAGTAACCGAGTATATTCACTCTTTTGAAACAGCCTACGCCAGCCGAACTTCCCTACATTTTGAGTACCGAAAGAAAATTAACTATAGATAGAGTTACTTACTATTACTATGTATTTACATATCATAGTTTACTCAACAGGCAAGGATCTGGAATGCAAACCACAAACAAATGAAAGAAAAACACTTGGCAAAGTTCTGGAAAGCACCAGGAAGTTGAGCTTAAAGACCAACAACAAAACCAAGACCCAATGAAACATTATCCAAAACTATCGAGGACTACTCCCATTGGCATATAGAAGACTACTTCATCGACATTTACTGCAAAGAATTAGCCGCTGATTCTGAATGATACGGTAGGATGCCCATGTAATCCATGAAAGTACGGAGTCAGATGAGAAGGCACAGAGCTGTCCAGGCGAAATTGACTTCCAAATTAATTGAATGCACTCAGCGACACTATCTTTGCAAGATCGCATCTAGCCTGCAAAATCTGCACTATTTCTAACCAATCGTACAAACTAAGTTCAACTCATCCGGTACAATAAAATTAAACTTAATTGAAATTGGATAATATGTACCAAATTAGATCCAATACTACCAAATTAAATTAATGTTACTTCCAACTCTGTAATACTAAGCTCCTACGACAGTGCATCAACAAATAACAAGTTTTTTTTTTTTTGAGCGCAGCCACCAAAACTGTACACTTTTTGCTTTCGTAGCAGATTTTTGCTGCTGCCATTATCGTCTCACATATAGTGGATAG
>KN729289.1:0-17069 GCA_000816745.1 Ancylostoma duodenale
TACTGCATTTCATCCCAACAGGTTTTTAAGTGAAAATCTACAGATGCGGACTTCGGCGAGAGTGCCGATATGGATTTTACTAGCGGTCACCGTCGTTAGTCTTGTTTCCGCTCAGTGGAATCCTAACCACGTCTCCATCAACGAGAAGCACAAACACATTGAGGCCGACTCCAGCTGGCTTGACAAGCGACAGCAAGAAGTTCAGAGAGTGCGTTGCCTTACTGACTTTACCACATTCTTTGTCACGCAAAATAAGCAATTAAGTAAAATTCCAGGTGGCATTGGATGCTTCGAACAAAGAAAAAGTAATCCTCGATCTTCTGAATACGCAGCAGCGGTTTTCCGCGTCTGGATCTGGTAACGTCGCGGCTGCGGAGACATACGACGGCAAGCGGGCACAAGTGCAAAAAATCGGCGACAAGGGCGGAATCGCGACTGTCGACGGCCACAAGTAAGCAATTATAGAATTCGCTGTTGGAATAGTGAGTATGTAATACATTGTGATCGTCTAGAGCTCAACTGAGAACGAAGGAAGACGATACAGGAAGGCATGCCTTCCTGAAGGCTGACGGCCAGTACGATCTTGACACGGTCGCTAGTGGAGATCTGAAGGACCCCGCTGTGAGTTCGTGAAATCTAGACAATTTTTCGTTTATTTTTTGTGGATCGTGTTTTTTAGAAAACGTCCTTTGCTGCAACGAATGATAGATTCGACTTCAAACTCAATCCAAAAACTCACGACAACCATACAGGCACTGGTGTAGTCGGGTTCAATGACAAGGTGAGCAAACAGCTCTAAGAATCCTCATGGAATCAACCGTTCCAGTTGACCAGACGACTTGTAAGGCAACACCCCTCAAAATTCACAGCAAAGAGCAAAAAAAGCGCAATCATGAGGGTCAGAGTATCACAATTTTGCGCAGAACACAAGGAATCTTTGCCCACCTGTAGGGATTGTGACAACATCGTGAACCCTGCTGGCTTGTTTGCGCTCCCAATTTGACGACAGGTCATTTTACGTGAGCTGAGTGACTTGCAGGGAGCCATGTGACTTTCTCTTTCCGAGACCCACGGACGTCCACACTAGAACTGTACATAGTAAGCTTCCGGAAACGCATGCAGAACCTTTCGATTTCTTGGATTTTGCGCTTGTTTACTACATTTTCGACTTCCTTTTATAAGTTCTGCTTCCCTCAAATGGCAGAAGTCCGACAAAACTTTAAACTCAAAGATTTGGGCGGATGCTGCTTCTGAATAATAGGTCAAACTGGAAATAAGAAACAGGCAGTTTACTAGAAAATGTTGAAGTGTGGTTGGATTCATAAACCACCCAGGAACGCGTTAAGGGCAGCGTTTAACCTCATTTCGATTGTCAGATGTCAGTGGATCCTGGACCAGAGCGCTGATTCTTGCGATTATACTTGAAATGTTCCAAAATGGCCAATGAACGTTTCGAGGTGGGCCAAACCAATTTTGGATTGTACCAGTAATCCGTGTTCAATGTATGAAGCGAACGAGTGTTACCATCTCAAAAACTGCACAGTAAAAACAGGTTATTTTTGATGATCTACTCATTATTTTCTACAGTCGGCTGAGAATTTCAAATATTTTCGGTCGACTATGGAAAATATTCCTTCAGAACCCAGGGTTCATAGAAACTCTACTACTGTACTCTGCAGCTAATAAGTGCTACATTACTGTATGTACAATGATTTCTGAGGTGAGACACTACCTTTAAAGGCAGTACCAACGGAAAATTTCGTCTCCAAGATTGTAGTGGAATATTAGGTTTTTGGGTATGAGGAGTACGGGTGAAGTGTCCAATCTAGCCAAAACTCATGAAGGAACGGTTTTTGGATGCTTATGTTTTGGTAGGTTAGAGCGGAGAGGTCGAGTTATACGTATAAAGTCGAACAAAAAAGTCGATAACGCTGCCATCATTGCCACCTATTTTCTTTCCGCCACAGGATATTTAGCTGCTAAAGCAGTTTTCTTGAAAAAGGAAGCGCAAAAAGAGAAAAAAAATGGGATGTTCATTATAAAAACATTACTAGGGAAAAGAACAAAACCATATGGTAATTTTAAAAACTAAATAATTGAGATGTACGCAATATTTAAGAAATTGGATGTTCTGAGTGAGAAAAAGGGTTTATAGAGATCAATAATAAGTTTAAAAGAAATATATGGAGGAAAGCTGAGGATAAAAATGTAATGTTGATAGAAATGAGTTATGAAAACGTTAATATGAAGGATTCCCTCTCGCGATCATTGCCCAATCAGCTGACATTTGCTATTTTGCGAGCTCTAAGGATGATTTTGGAGCACGGTTGTAGCATGACAACTCGTAAAACTTATTGCCTTCTGATCCTGTTGATCCAGGTATTACCTGTTATTAATCGTGATTGGAAAAGTTCTAACTGGTACTCTTATTGCAAAATTGATCCCACAATCGATTGGATCACGACTGGATCAAGATCTAAGAAGCGAAAATTTCCGTGGGTGCTGCCTTTAATCCAACTGTCCAACTAGGACGAATACCGCATCTTATCCTTTGATTACTTATTTGATCACATTATGACATTGAGACCAGTGAAGATCAACAATTTTTGTCCAACAAACTCGTTCAATGTGGATTACACTGAAGGCTGCGAGTTCCCAGGAACGTGAATCGCCGCTCCTGGTCGTAATTTCTATCCCCACGTCCAAATCGTGACATCATGCGCCCATTTTCGTCTTTTCCACTGCTTTTATGTCTTGCTCCTTGTTCTGCGTCGAACCATTTCGGCGACCACTCCATTGCAGGAAAAAGGCAAAAGCGGGAATTACGCGTACACAATTACGCAAAACGGGAAAAAAACCGACGCGACGATCTCCGCGCACGACGTAGGCGGCGACAGCTTCGCCGAAAGTCTGTTCGGAAGACGCAGTGAGAAGTACCATTGCACAGGTAATGTGAAGCGCCTTTAGGATTTCCCTCTACTACAGCGGAATCAGAGTTTTAGCTGAGACGCCTGGAGTATCACAATGCTACGACGCTCAAGGACGGTCTGTTGGCAAGGTGGTGGCTGACAAGAATGGAAACACTGTTGTCTATAACGATAAAGATGTCCCTATTGGAACAGGATCGGTGAAGAAACTCGGACCAAGGAGTTATGAGGTGTGTCTTTTGGGACTTCCATCTGAGGTATGGCGTCTTACTTCGGAATTCTTTTCTATTTTTTTCTATTAGAAAAATCTATTTTTTTACCTTAGAAAGTAGTACGATTTTTCATTCAAGTGTGAAAGCTGAGCATGTGCCCACTGCAACTATTCGTAAAGCTATGTAATTCTTCTCACTGAGTCCGAACTTCATTAGCTTTATTATTCGCATTGATGCCAATAATCTTTACATACATCTGGACTCGAAGAATACGACATTACACAAAAGCAAATGGGGAGGGGGGGTGGGGGGGGGGGGGGGCTTTTGCGAGAAGCTAATAATATTCGAATAATTATCCGAGTATGCGGATAAAAAAGCAATGTAGGAGCTAATGCCATATAATATTACACGTTTTCCTTTTCATTCCTTTTTTCGTCGGAGCTCAATAGGGGGCATTGGTTGGTAGCCTACTGCACATACATATACTTATAACACAGGGTGGCGCATAATTACTGTCCCACAATAAAACCAGGCAGAAATCGCATGAAAGCACATTCCCCAAAGCCCTCTTCAGGTAGAAATCTCTACCACATAAGGAAAGGAACAGCACTAGTTTTGTTCCTTGATCCTTCCTTTGGCGTAGATCACAGCCCTCAGACTGTCAAGCTATCACTTCGTTGTGGGCCGCACGTGACGCCCACCTCCATCGACGAGGAACTTCTCAAGACTGAGCAGGTCTACAATCCTCGAAATTATAATATTAGGTTGTCGGAAAAGTTTCCCGCCACTTAGTTTAGTATCTTGTATCTTCTCTTAAGATTGATTTGAAACTTTCCATCCTGTGCATATATAAAGGTTGGTCAATAGTCTACTTACACCTAATTTGCCTTCGCATTTCGCTACGGTTATGGCTGAAAAAATTGTCCTTGACTCCAAGCAAGTTTGACTGCTTCTGCTTTGCGAATTCAGAAAACGTAGCAACGCAAGCGATGCAACGAAGAAAATATGTGATGCAATGGGCGCTTGGACTGTCTCTTACGATACGACAAAAGTTAGGTCCCGCAAGTTCAAAAACGGCGACTTCGACTTCGGTGACAAACGAAGGTCTGATAGGCCGACCAAACTGGATGACGAGCGCCTTCTGGAGCTGGTTGAAGAGGATCCGCGGCGTGCCAGCCGTGAGCTGGCAGAGGAACCCCAGTGCCATCATTACACTATAGCTGCCCATCTGCATCGCTTCGGGAAGACATGGAAGTTTGGCGTATGGATATCTCATTATCTGAGTAGGCATCAGCTCCAAGTGTGGGGGGATGCATGCATCAACTTTCTAACATTTCGACGAACTTTCGCCCGGCTCGACAACCTGGTCACCGGTGACGAGAAGTGGGTGGCCTACGTGAACGACACGCAGAAGCGTCAATGGCTCGGGCGTGGAGATCCTGGCATTCCAATACCAAAAACAGAACTTCATCCCCAGAAGGCAACGCTCAGCGTTTGGTGTAATTGCAAGGGGACCATTCATTGGAACCCTTACCACCGAATTCCACTGTTGCAGCCGAACCATACTGCAGACAATTGAGTCGCGTCGCTGCGGCTCTACGTGGAAAGCAGGACAAAGTTTACTTTCTCCACTACAACGTTAGGCCACACGTTGGGAAGGGGATCCAGCAAAAGTTTCAAAGCCTGGGGTGGCATGTCCTGCCCCACCCAGCGTACTCATCAGACCTAGTGCCAACAGATCACCATCTGCTCCTGTCGCTGTCCAATCAAAAGCAAGGGAAAAAATTCGACAATATGGACCAACTCAAAAAGTGACTCATAGAGTTTTATGCCTCAAAACCCCAAGATTTCTAAACAAGCGGGATCCGAAAATTACATGGTAAATGGCAATATGTTGTCGATTATGATGGTGCATATAATTGTTAATTGTTGATTGTATTAAGGAAGAAAAATAAATTTGAATGAAAGATAAAAAAATGGCGGGAAACTTCTCCGACAACCTAATATATATGAAGGAAGTTGTGAGGATTCCTAAACACCCCAGTGTGGTTGCCTCGCTGCGTCCTCATTCGGAATTTATTGCGATTTTTGCTGAGAGGGTGAATTTTTCCTATTTTCGTTGAAATTAACGTAAAAATGATTAAGAACGTGTACAAGGAAATGCTTAATAAGTAGTTGCTTTCACTGGCCGCCAACCACCATGGAAGCGACCACTGGATTCTTCGGCTGGATGGAACGCCTACCCATTAAAACGAAAAATCCCGCACAATTGGGGCCTTGTCAGCGTGATAGTCCTCACCCTTGCCTCCGATTGGTCGCCATTTCTCCTGAATGGAATGATTTCGAGTATTCGGTTTGTGATGTGCTGGAAGAGATGGCTTGTCTGAAAAAAAAATTGGTCAACTCTAAGTTTCTGGCGACGCAACTAGGGAAAACTCGGAGGGAAATCTCGCAAAATTGCGAACGGCCCACTGTAATGAAATATGCCAAGCGTCTGAGGGCTGCGATTCGCGCCAAAGGAGAAGACATTAATTGACACTAACGTTTTTTTGTTCCGCTGTGAGGTAGTAAACATTTCCTGAAGAGGTCGTCCTTAAATGCGCTTTTATATTTTTTCTGTGAAATTTTTATAGAGGGAGAGTAATTATGCGCAACTTTGTACATTAGTCAGATGTTCATTTAGTCTTCACCCTAACAGCCGGCTGCATAAGGAGTAGCTACCCTTGGATGTAAAACCTGGGTGAGAAGTGCAGCGAATAAACTCTCAGTAGGTTTACTAGTAGCGATTATTGGCGCTACATTGCACAGCTCCTTCTCGAGAGATCTTTCCAGTTAAGAACAGGTTCCTTTTATGCTTAACATAACCATGCATCGACTCTATCAAGCGAATAAGCATGCGTATGTATAACGAGACCACCGAGACCACAGGGAATCCACCCTGTAAGCAGTACACATGTGCAGTGGGATCAGAAGAGAATAGCTCTTGATTCTCGTTGACTCATAGACTCTAGGTTACGTAAAAGCAGCTTTGCCATTTCTTTCTTCTTTCTTCGAAATTGGGAAACTTTTTTTGCTCCAGCTATGATAAAACTCCCATTCGGATCGAGTTCCTCGAATTAATTTGCCTATTAATGTGAAGTTTTCGTTCTTCATCTCATTCGAATTACAGGCTGTAATATCGAAGAATCTGTTCATTGCTCGTATGAAGGATGCCCGTTCTCAAGCCTGCTGTCGCGAGGTGTCAGGTCACGAGTGTGTGCAGCCAATAAAGCTTGCCAATCCGTCCGTGAGTTGCTCAGAGTAGTCTGTGCCGCAGTTTTTTCTTGCACAGAGGGGCCAGAGTTCGCATTTCAGTTCTCGCATCCGTCGAGTCGTGATGGTGACGGGACCGTCCACCTGACGTGGCCCGATTGCTTCGACATGGGCATTGACGTGACCTTGCCACCTGGTGAGTATGTGGGTGTTGTTCCTGATTAGCCGACCTTTCAGATGCGTCAGAATAAGCCATGCCGAACCGAATAATTCGGAGACACAGGTTCCTTGTTCGGGGATGCTCCTTAGAGAGCGTTGTTTCATCGAAAACGCTCGAGAACTGCAGATACTTATATAATACAAAAAACGTCAGCGATTCACGCGCGATTGCCACCAACACCGCCGCTAGCATTTTTTTTTTGGCCAACCTCTTTGTGAGTCTCTGGGGACAGCGAGGATGCCGTAAGATCATGCTAGAAAAGAAGTCCACTGAAAGATTTTTGTCTGCGACAGGATCTTCTTGTAAGGGTTTTGAAACGAAAGGAAGAGCTCCAGCCACTTCACAAGAGCGATTTTTTATTTAGAAAATTCGTTTTTCATGTTCGACTCTCATTGAATCTCGCCATCGTAATTGTGGGTTACAGTAATTTCTTTCGAGCTGTTAGCCAAGATAGCTATAGATCTTTATTGAGGCTAACGTTTCGGCGTTGACGCCTTCGTCAGAGCCAATAAAGTCAAAGACATTAATCTCTATTTAGTTACTAGTGACATGTCCATACACGAGAACAATTTTTGTGCTGAAGATAAATCCGTTGATAAACGGCTTCTACGCGTTTTCCTTTTTCTCGACGATATCGATCACCTTTCTTTTGATGAGCACGTCCTGCTTCTTCACTCGTTCCCAACATCTGTATATAACATTAGTGATTTGCCTCTCAAAGCCTCACCCTCTTACAGTATATCATTCTTCCAGTCCGTACACTCAAAAGCAATACCGGAATCACAGACAAGACGAATGTTTTGTTTCTTAAAATCTAAGATTTCTTCGAAATTGAAATCACAGCTCTATTCAATTGTAAATGTAATACTTTGTGGTGTTAAATCCACCATCTAGTGTATTGTACTGGTACCCTGCCAACCCTCGACCCAGCTAGTTTCGAGCCCCCCCCCCCCCTCCAACCCCGTGGCTACACTGCGCGTGTATCCCTACACTGTAGCATGTCTTTGAACCCGAGGTTATGTTTTCCAAAGATCTCTATTGTATAAGATCTCCACAGTGAGGTGTAGCCATGCCTTTTCAAGACAAAAGTAAAACTTCAATTTAGTCATTTTTTTAGTCATCTGCTACATGAAGAAAACATCATAACTGAGGAAAACACAACCAAATAAAAAAAGACTACAAATAAGCAGTGAACAACCAACATTCGCGCTAAAACATGCTTGCAGATTGTACATAGCTTGAGGTAACCAAAGTAAAAGTTTCAGCGCGCAAAAATAATCTAAGAATTCGGCCATGAATGTATTCTGGATAGAGTATATGTTCAAGGTGTGCACATCAACAAACTGGCAATGAAATTGGACGTGTCGATCCAGCCGATCGGCAAGCTGCGCTGCATGGATGTCGCCACCTGCGGTCGCGAGTGCTTCTACTGCGATTTCTGCAA
The DNA here is from genome assembly GCA_000816745.1 of Ancylostoma duodenale. NCBI lineage: Eukaryota > Metazoa > Nematoda > Chromadorea > Rhabditida > Ancylostomatidae > Ancylostoma > Ancylostoma duodenale. The sequence goes on from KN729289.1 coordinate 8,056, forward strand.
AGAGAGCAGGTTCGCCTCTGCACATCAGGGTTTCATCTGATGAAGTAATGTGATTTAGGAAGTTAAAACTACTGGAGAACACAGACGGCAACCTGTGCCGTGCCACTGGCGAGAGGACATACCGACTAACGGTGAAGCTCTGTCCTCCACCACAGGATCCTAATTTCACTATGTGTTCTGCATTTTCGAAGTGCGTTCCAAATGTCATGACCGCCTTGATCTTCTATTTCCCAGACCATTCTTCCACAAAAATGCCTGTTTAGGTCTGTTTGGCAAAAAGACTACTGGCAAAAGCAAGGTGCCGTCGATGTTTGGATGAAGTTCTATGAGCGTGGACAGACTCGTCCTGAGGTTTGTCGTAACATACAGTTTTGCCCAATATGAGCTCAGGAAAGGCCTATATGGAAATGCGCTTTCTGTGCGCTCTATTGGCTCTTATCGAACATATCTAAACTAATATAAATTTCAGCTGGAGAAGGAGTTCTTCGCACAGATCGACAATCCTCTGCTCGGCAAGGCTTTCAAACTCGCAATTGTCGCCGAATGGCTTGCGGCAAACAGCCTCGACGTAAATTTTCTCCCTTTTCTTTTTGAAATCTATTATCTTTATAGAATTTTATGCCTGTTTCCACTTTAGAACTTACATGTCTAAGCAGTTCAGCATGTGAAGAAATTTCCATGACAAGAGCCTGTGACAGTCTGAAATCCTGGTTTTTCTTCCTTTGGCATTCTAATGACCGTTGTGTATTTTGAACAACCAAGTTATGATTCTTTGTTCTGGCGTTATTTCACCATCACCGTCTGCAGAGGCCTAAAAGTCAAAGTCTAGTGCAATTTACCTTCCCAAAACCCTTATAGGTCCACAAGTTATGCGCAGAATAATTAATCCACGACAAAGATCGGGACAGCCAGTTTGAACGTAATTCTGCTATTGTCTTGCACTTTGCTATACCCTTTCTCTCAAACTTGGATCTCTTTATTTTGGTGGTTTGTTTTTTTTTTGCGCAGGTGTACTTAACACTTGATTACGGAATATTTTTTGTTTGATGCTTGCTTCTCGAGGTGTACGTCATCCCATCACCAGGTAAAAAGCATCGAAAAAGATAAACAACGATTCTCTGTGCAGTTTCGTGCGCACACAAGCAAAAAGTTCAAGTTCGCCATGCGTCATATTTTTAAGCTCCTATAACTCTTTATGTTGACCGGCAAATGAGGCTCGTAATTTTTCGTCGACCAACGTGTCATCTGAAAGGATTTTAAATGAAGTAAACGAAATCTGAATAAAAAGAATTCTGAGTCACTAGCTGTGTTCGTTCATGTACCTGAATCAATGGTGATTACAGCAAGGATCTTACACCCCGACAAACTCGGAGCTTCTCGAGTTCTGGGTCTCGAAGAGGGATCCGGATCGCCTGCTCGCGTGCCAGCATGCAGTTGTCGACTACGAAATTGAAGGTGCCAAAGTGAAAACGAACGTGCTCTTCGAGGCTGCCACAACAGCCAATTCGGTAGGCATTTTGTCATATGTATATATGCCTTCTATGAATCATCCGAAAAACTTATCCTACCTAGAAGCGAATTAGCCAGTTCGCTAATGGCTCCGTGTTGATAACTTGCAAAACTGATTCGCTAAGGTAAAATCTTGGGGTTAGAAGTGCGGCATACCATCTCTGATGAATTAAGCTTCACTGCAGGACGAGAAGTATAAAAATCAATATATCGATTGAATGCAACCATGCCGCATACTTTTGGCCGATAGTCTGGGTCTTGGCTAGACCACTCAAATTCAATTTATTTGATCAATTGAGCAAATCAAGTACGGAAACACTTCCGTAAGCATAAGTGTTCTTTGTTATCCCTAGCCCTCACTGGAGCAGACACGCAACGTTGTCGAATATGTAGCGTAAAGCATTTTGGTAAATGAGACTTCAAAAATGAGAGAAAATTCCCTCATGTGGAAAATATTGGGGATGGTCCCCCTGGCCATAACCGGTATTCAGCCATTTTTTTTGTATGTGTAGACCGAGAAAGTGCAGCTGTTACTTGCAAACCTCCAAATGCAAAACGCTTCCTTCACCCTTAGTGAGTAGGGAAAACGAGGAGGGCAAAAATATGCGCAAGCAGTGAAAACTCACATTCTCAAGGCTTTTATCTCTTTTAGATCCCCAACATCCTGAAGGACAAGAAGTGTGCGGCGTTTGAAAAGCTGCAAGAGGACAGATTCCAACAAGAAGCACAAGCGTATAAGAAGCAAAGTGGGGGTGGCAATTTCCTCAGTGGCCTGGGAGGATTTCTGAACACTGTTCGAGGTTGAGAAACCCGAATTGTGTTGTGCTTTGCTAAATCAAATGTCTTTCGCTAGCACTTGCTGCTTACTATTCTATTACTATACATTGTTTGTAATATTTATGCTCGTGTCGGCAGTGCTAATGTATTGCCCATCAATAAAGATCTCCTTTTTTAGCAGAATTTTTCATTCGGGCCAAAGATGGCAAACTTGCGAATAGCTGTTTTCTTGTCTGACATATAATATTTTCTACCATCTACAGGTCAAGTCTTTGTTATTATGCTCTAGGTCTGTTGATTATTGCATCATTTGATTAACTGGTTATTGGTATTTTCCTGGTTCGGGAACACGCAATTCTGCTGGAATCAATAGCACTTATACATATGTCCTCCTTTTTGAACAAGTAAGTATCTGGGATTACGGAATGGCGATATTTGAGATTTTTCTCAGCACAGCACTGGTTTGCACCATTTGGGTAGCATGCCAGCAAGGCAGAAAATAGTGAATAACTGACCTATTAACTTTTTGTGTGGATTGTGCTAACAATAAGACTTTAGCTAAGAAATGATAATCCCAAGCTAGGAGCTTTCCCATGTTGTCAAAGACTGGATGGTGTATCCCTTGTTCTGACACCATTCGCTTAATCAGCGGCAAGGTTCGCCCCACATTAAGGAACCATCCATCCATCCATGAATCTATTTTTCAAAACTGCTGCAACGTTTGCGAGATCTGAGACTGCCCTTTTCGAGTGCAGTCGTTACCTTATCGACTACGCCATCCCTGCTGATGTTAATGGGATTCTTCCCTTGACTAATCTTCGTCGCCTCATCGCGAATAGTGTGAACCATAGTGTCCGTAAGCTATGGATTGCTACTGGATTTTCTTTTTTTAGATGCGATTGATATCACTTAAAGTAAGTGGTGTTTAGGATTTCAGCTCACGAGCAGCTACAATGGAGATACTCTTTTTCTGCTTTTCAATGATTTCTAGTTCGACGAGTGTGAGGATTAGGATTTCTAATCCATTCTAAACTCTGTACTAAACCTCATTCGGGTATAGAAATAATGACTAATTCTAAATACATATGCAGTTCTCAAGAAATAGTTAGCTTATCCAAGACCGTAGGAGTCAGCATTTGCTTGCATTCAGTATCTTTATTGAAGCAGCAGTTGAATTAAGAAGGAGCCAACCAAATACGTACATGCGCTGAACCATTATCCTCTTCTAGAGCTCCGCAAATCTCCGTGTCTCTTCCTATCTTCGCTGTTCCTGGAACTCGGACGCATGCACAAATTCGCTAGTAGTTGCAATTATTTGAAAATTTATTTATTTATTTATTTATTTCAATACGCTAAAATTGTTTTGTTAATGAGAAATTCGTCGGTTAAACTCACCAGCACACTATGGGAGGACCAGTAGACAAGGAGTCTGCATATCAACTCATAATCTACCTAAAAAGTTAATACTGTTTCTGAACTCCTCAAGGCTACCATCATTCTAAAAAATTACTTAGGTGGATCATTTGATGTCTTATTGCACTGTGTTCATGTTCACTCTTATTTATCATCTTGTTTAGTGTAATTAAACGAACAAAAAGTCCCATCTCATAAAATACAATATGTATGTAAGTGGTTTTTTTTTCTAAAGACTGCTACCGAAGTCGTTCACAAGAGACTAAACTATAGTAATATCTTCGCAATCAGTAGAACTTTTGCACAAATAGTCAACATTAGGAATCTTTTTTGCGTCGGCTATGTCTTTATGTACGTATCAAAGAACCAAAACGGTCAAGGGAGTCGGTTCGAAAAATGGACTTTTCCTCTAGACTTTCCACATTATGGAAAGCAAAGTGGTTTCAACTGTCATGAACCAGCGCGTATATTCATTCAAATATCCATTTACTTAATTTTTGCCCACATTAAAAAATCGCCACAGGTGATGTATCACCCGAGCGAAGCAGGGTACGGCAGCTAGTTTACTTATAATCACGAATTCTTTCAAAGTGAAATCGAAGTGTACACGAAAACTAATAATTACCGCGATTTATTCATAACAAATTCTGCACGCTCGTAATCGAGCGTCGTTTTTTGCATATTATTGTAGTTATCTTATAATATTTTAGCACATCTAAACTTCAGTCGCTATTTGAATGAGCCCTACTTGGATAGTACCAAGCGTTACGGCTCTGAAAGTGTTTAGCGTGCTGGTTATAGCAAATAACAGCACAATCGTGCTTGTGGATCGTTACTGGTAATGAATGACGGCGGCACGACTACCGCTGGCTCTCACCTCATAACAGGAAGTGGTCCGGTTCTGATTCGCTGGCGGAGACTGATTATTGCTTACTATTTTGGCCTACCAGGTCTGGCTCTTCAGAGCTTTTGATAGAACACCGGCAAAGCGGCGCAATAGATGTCAGCAACAGCAAAACATTCGTCGAGATATGGAAGTCACCAAAGCGCTGGACAAAGAAGTGACTCTTAGTAGTCACACAAAACTTATGTAGGTTGTGCTAATTTCATTTCTTACTCCAAAGGATGGGCTTTTTGAATCAGTGCGCTACTGCTAACAATATGGAGTGTTTTTAGAGTGGTGAAAGAAATTCAGGCTGTCTGACATGGTACATCGAGTGGAATTTCAACAAACTACATAAGAAGATGCTTTCCTCCGCGAAATATCTTACAATAGGGCGCCAAGGAGTTTAACTACTCCATCGCAGCAGGGCCTATGCGGTCGGAAAGCCTAGTGTGATGATTCGGATTATATTTGAGATCTGCTAAAGAGGCTCAATAGAGCCCGTCAATGATTTTTTTTCACCGTTCTGAAAGCGAAAGTTGGTTGGCTGGCATGGTTTGGCTTCGTTTGGTGTTCATGAACCACAACCCTGCATTGGTAAGTAGATAGTGCTGCTGACTCATGCACACACATTTAAGGCTAAGGATGGAACGTACATTTTCAAACTCTCTTCTTACCGAACTGGTTTCGATTTTCGACTTGAGCAAGTAGCCAAAACTCGTGCACTTCCTTGGCTAGCGATTCAGAGCCACACAGGTGGCGAGCAACGCGGCGTCAATTATGTACCGTGGATTTCTCCAAAGTCGTTTCAGGAATTTTGACTGTTGGTGTATGTGGAGAGAGCGCAATTTTGACTTGTCACACACGTAGTTACTGTTGATAGTAAATTTTTAGTTGCCTGAGATTTAGTTAAAATGACCTCGGAAATGTCGTGGACGGACGTGTAGCGTATGCATAGAATAATGCGATATTCACGTTGTGGTGAATGGAGGATAGCTCTCATTTTTGTGCGTTCTGGATGAGTGGAAGAAATTAGGGAAGAGAACAATTGGTACTAGTTCTGTGATACACAGTACTATTGCCGCTACTATGAATAGCATAATATTAGCATGCGGCAATTATCTGGGCTAATGTATAAGCAAACAAGTGAATATCTGTTCATAGGCTACGCATAGGTTGTACAGAATCGTTCCGAATAGCTGAAAAACCATAAAAAAGCTGTGTACGATTTGCGCGGTAATCCTAACAATCTTTTCTCAGGTCTTATCTATGCTTAGCACCTCGCTGAACACCACCTCTGGCTGAGCAGCAAAATATTTTGGTATTAATTACCCGAAGAAGGGATGGTAGCTTTGTAGGTCCTCCAAAGGCGTCATTCCCAGCTGGCGGTGATTTTCGATAAGAGCTCAGCCGCCGTGAAATTTAGTATTTCTTTCGGGTTTCGGATTTCTCCGCTCGGACGGGCCTTGAGAGGGTGGAAGGATTGGATCTACATGAATTTAACACCTCCCATTGTTTTGCGCTTTGCTGCTGAAATCTGCCACCAGCGGGGAGAGATAATCTTCAATTTCATATTACTAGGACCTGCCGCTGCAGTCTTCCTTAAATGGCTAAAGTGAGCGTGTTAGTGCCTCTCAGACCTTAGGATCTGGTATATATAATAGATGCCTTTTTTTGCAATGTTGCCCTCGCATAGGTCCTAGACGCAGTCTGCATGCGGATCATTAATGCGCCTGAGGTGGAACTACTGAAGACTTCCCGCCTTCGAGCTCCACCCATCGGAAGTTATTACGTTGGCTTTTGCCCCATGGCAGCATTCTTTCACTGATTGTTACACACGGCCAATTTGGCTCCTGAGAACTCCTGAAAAGCACTGAACTTCGATCTCGGCAAGTCTGCGGTGTCATTCACCTCTCGTTGTCCTTTCTTCATAATCTCTCGTACACTAAGCCACCGCACCGTGATGAGTTATTAGGAGATCATGTCGTCGTGTTTCTTTCGTTTGCGGCGCAAACTCTTCCGAAAAACTCCTTTGCCGCAGCAAGAGTATGGAACTTTTGAGAGAAAAAAAACGCTTCTGCACAACCTTTCACTCGTATTTTTCCTTACTCCTGCATTTGCAGAGTATTCCCGACCCATCTATTTGTTGGCTGAAAGGTGCAATATTCATAATTACTTAGTTTTTGTTGCTGGGTAAGGTCTCTATTCTGCTGTGCCCTCTTTTTTTTTTGTCATTCTGTCGTATTCTATTACTTTCTTACAGCCGTGACTTTCCCATCCGAGCTATGTATTATTTAGCCTTACAGAAAGAAAACCGAGGAGCTGTCGTGTCCTGGAAACTCTTACTTTAGTAAAACAACTTTTTAGGGAACTACTACATACCAGGTTAGGCAAATTTTCCATCCATTTTGCTCATAGTTGTGCAATTTTTTCTCCTCTTTTCTCCTCACCCATTCGTTCTTCTTTACGTTGTTACCTACGCACACTTTCTCCCATGACCATGACTCCCTTCCAGGCCAAAATTGCCTCACAATTCATCCCAATGGAGCGTGAGCTCCGACTGAAGGCGTTCATAGAAGAATATGCTCGAGTTGTACAGCTGTTCGACGACATAGTCTCAATGAAGGAGTCCATGGGAAGACTCGAGACGTACATGGTGGTGATGGTGTGCCAAGTGGGAGCAGCTATGATTGTAAGTGCCTCGCCTTTCTCAGTTTTAAAGTTGCTCAGGGGTCATTTGCTCTCACGCATCGCTCATAATTGTCATTCCAAGCAGCAACCGCTTTTGATGGATTGAGGTTGACAGATTGTCTTTGAATGTAACAATCGGAAGCAGCGCCTGTTCTGTTCTCGTGTTCCGTTCGTTTCACGGCGCGACGTCATTCCCAGGCCATTTTAGCTGCCAAGAGGCTTTCTTCACTAATCACTGTAATGAGGTGGGGTGCGAAAGTGTTCGCTCGCCTGCTTAGCAGCGATTACTAAGCCTGCCCATTAGCGAATTGGTACATATAAATTAGTCGCGTGTGAGTGCTTCCGAACAATCATCACGACGCGTCAGCTCGGCGGAGATCCCCTCTTAAAGTCAGAGAAGGTGCGACTCCCTGGTAACGAACTCGAGTGGGTAGGGATTACGCCGTTGCTAAAGTTGTGAAGCTTAACTGACGCTACAGATGCACAGTCGATGCGATGTGTTTCATCATTTCAAGGCCACACGAATCCCGAGTGTCCAGTACCTGTATTCACAAATGTTACCATGAAAATTCTGAGCTTTCCCTTTACCCAGAGTGGACGAGTTTCTTCACCACACTGTGGCATATTTTGCTACCTTCACCACCATCTGTCATCGCCGACTGACTAACTCCAACATGATATGCCCATTTTTGTCTTGAGAACTCGTCCACTTTATAAGAAGGGTAGACCACAGCCTTCTCGGGTACGTTCATAAATATGGACCTAGAAATAGCAGCTATAAAGGATTCCTTCGAGCTTGCAGGTCTTCGGCTGCAAAAAAGCACTATAGCCAAAATCTGGCTGTCATGTTCGCAAAGGTTGTAGAAGTAGATTGTAATGTTGGATTTTATAAAAGAGAACTTTTGTTAACTTGACTCGTTTTTACAAACTAAAAAAAATGATTTTCAGGCGGTTAGCCTTTTTCTTCTGCTGCGATTCTGTCAAGCACAAAGAAGTAGTGGAGAATATCACCTAGAACATCGATTTGAGAGGAATCCGTCGATACCAGTGGAGAAGAAGGCAGTTCCATGACAGGTAGTGTAAAGCAAGCTTATTTTCCTTTCGTCTTTTTTCTAGGGCTTTTTGTCGAACAGCGTAAAACGGAGCAGACTCACCAAGTTCCTTATTAAACCACTTTTTTAGCCTTTGTTTTGCAGAAACCATGTCAATTTTTCTAGGTCTCCAAACCAGCCGCCTCAGGCGATAATTGCGTATGAACGTATGACCAAGTGTTTATGGATTTCCATACTGTATACAGACTTCACTCCGATGATCCACGTATTTCATGGGATCGAAACCTATACATTATAACTCCTGTAGAAACGTCAGGATTGTTCCCATCCGAGGTTTCAAGTGCATATAAGGGGATACGAGTGGTAACTGTTCGAACATCACGGCATTCTTGAAATGTTTAGTATTTATAAGAGCCGAGTTTTTACTATGGAATTCCTCTATGTCCAAAATTTGCCATTATTTCCTAGCTCTCTTACCAAATTTGGTTGTACCTATCGAGTAATTGCTATGTGACTGCCAATGGTACAATACTACACGATCAAATGGAAAGTAACTCTGTCCAGAGTTATTATCATCCATTTTAAGCCTTTCACAAGTATTGCTTTCCATGTGCGATTCCCTATGCTTTGACATACTTGATTGTACAATACAAGCGGTATCTTCTTTAAAAACCACGCGATCTCGGAGG
>KN729290.1:0-17068 GCA_000816745.1 Ancylostoma duodenale
ATGTCAGGTTGCCAGGAAATAGAGGAAGATTTGCTCTTTCTAAAAGTATCCAACTCTCCCTGATTGCCTTTGAATCCACGTCGAAATTTTTCTACCAAGTTGGGCTATTTCCGAACTTTGAGTGGATTTTTCAGGATTCATTGAAAACCTTTTCCGGATGTCAGGTTGCCAGCGTGTTCAGCTGACGATTCTGCGTCGACTGATACCTGGATGCAGGATGGATCTTCGTTGGGAAGCTCAGAATGCCGGTTGGTGAGAACGCTATAACGGGCGTTCTCATTTGCCCTTGTCTGCGTCTCTTCCATCTGTGTACTTCCTCGTTTTGGCGATGAGAATGCCCGTTATAGCATTCTCACCAACCGGCATTCCGAGCTTCCCAGCGAAGATCCATCCTGCATCCAGGTATCAGTCGACGCAGAATCGTCAGCTGAACACGTTGGCAACCTGACATCCGGAAAAGGATTTCAATGAATCCTGAAAAATCCACTCAAAGTTCGGAAATAGCCCAACTTGGTAGAAAAATTTCGACGTGGATTCAAAAGCAATCAGGGAAAGTTGGATACCTTTAGAAAGAGCAAATCTTCCTCTATTTCGCAGCAACCTGACATTTGGAAAAAGTTCACTACTGTGCCCAAGATGGGGCGCGGCGCGGTCCCTACTTCTGCGTGTCTAAATTTTTTCAGAAATTTGGCACGCAGCTCTGATAATACTATGCAATCTATGCAACAAATCAATTTTCGTTTAAAGTCAATATGTTCTGCTTACTTGTTCTCAAATTAGACTTTTGCAGTCGGATTTCGGATATTCCTGAAAATAAACGTTGAAAATTCAAAAAAATTCACTTTTTCTCGGGTCCACTCTCATTTATAGTTTCGCTTCAGCTCGAATCCCCTATCATTTTCCAGTAGTACTGTTACTCTGCTACCACCAGTTAATCATGTTAATCATGATATTAAGTGATGTACCCCCCCCCCCTCCCCCCGGTCGACGCCCCCGGCAGCCATCTACGATTTTTCTCGCCAACTTTCACTTTCACAGACCCGTTCTCACAACTATTCCAGCTATGGTGATGGGCATGACAAAGCGATAGAATCGTTCCAGACCGCTCTTTTTCACTTCTGAATTTTCATTGAATTTCGAAATCTTCCGATTTTGTAGGATTCTGCGTCTGCGAGAATCCCAACTATTGATGGATGCCTGCGACTAATCAATGAAATGCAATTACAAAACATATGAAAGATTTCATATGAAAAAAGAGACTTGACTTAAGCAACTCAAAGCAACCCAACGTCCCTATGTTCTGAAGTTCCTATACTTTCTCCCTTACTTATGAGTACTAGCACTGATAATTCACTCTAGACTTCATTTTCTTTCCTGAATCATTTTCCTTCCTGATCCCATAGAAGGATATTCGTTACAGCCGGTCCGTGCATCAGGGCCCGCCTCGGCTGCACCTAACTGCACCTTTGGGTAACTAACTGCCTCCACCGATTACGGATATCACACTCACACTATTTTGGTAGTTTAATATTTTGAAAAAATTGATTTTATTGATTTTATCAGCTTCTTTTCAAGGCAAGCCCTCCCCTTAAATCTCCGCAAAAACTGGCACCTAGGAGTTTCTAGGGGTGCTAGTCAAAGTACGATAGCACTCTACAAGAAAATTCGATAGAAAGGCGAAAACTCTCAGCAAGTCAAGAAATGTACCCTTCCAAATGGACAAACTTGAAGAAAGCCAATAAAATCAAGGTTACAACGCAGAATGTCAATTGTATTCGTGATCAACCTATCCAAAACCCTCCACACGCAAATGTTCTGAGAGATCAATCGAACTGAAAAAAAATGTGAAAACAATAAAACCAATACAACCATGGAAAATGGGGCACCATTCGGCTAGTTCTGCTCCAAAAATTTCGGTGAAAAAAATTTCGCCCAAACTTCGTGTATGGGGGTTATATGAGGTGCTGAACCCGAATATCGTATCCATTTTGTCCCGTAGTTCCGTTTTTGCAGGGTTACGGTAGGTATACTGTGGAAGCGGTACCTTACAGAATCCTCTCAAATTTCGCATAGAGCGGTTGTTTTGGGCGCTAATCACGAATATCGTAACCGTTTTGCACCGTAATCTCATTTTCATAGAGAACGGCAGGTATACGGCAGGGAAATGGAAGAAAATGCAGACTTCGGGAAGAAAATTAAGGAGGCATGCAAAATAAAGTTGATATTCGTGATCAGCGCCTGAAACAACCCCTCCATGCACAATCTGAGAAGATTCTGTGAGATACCGTACGCAAAGTATACCTACCGTAACCCTACAAAAACGGAGTGTGCAGAATGGATGCGATATTCGTGTTCAGCACCTCATATAACCCCCGTACACGAAGTTTGGGCGAAAATTTTCCATCGAAATTTTTGGGGCAGAACTAGCCGAATACTGCCGAAAATGGGTATGAAATTTCTGAGCGATTTTCACTCTACCCTTGCATGCAAGTGTTCACAGCAGCTTTTTTAAGGGTTTTTTTTTTCGGTTAAGGTCGGCCATGGGGGCACCGGAGCACAGCAGTATGGTTACAGCAAAACATCACACTTAGCCTCAAAGAGAATTAGTACGTATCATTAAGAAAGTAAAGTAAACTGACCATTATTTGATTCGAAGTGCAGTAGAACTTGAGAAACAACAGATGCTATCTTTTTGTCCAAGCTTTTCTGTGCTCTACTTCCAGTTTGAGGGCTGAAAAGCGGAACGGAATACCGTGTGACCGTATTAACTCCGCCATTACTCGCAAAGAAAGATGAAGATTGAAACAGGCACAACATTAACACTTCGCGAATAATCCGAACCAACTGTTAAAAATTAAACAACTCCATCACGAAGAGAGGATAAACACATCTCTCCCCCCTCTCTGTTCCACAGCAAAACACAGAATTCAGACAGCTTTCCAACTACGACTAAAGTACTAACTTCTTTTAGTACAATAACAAAATTGGAAAAAAAAACTGAAGCAGCGCTATTTTCCAATCATAAAGTCATAAAATAGGAAATGGAACAAAATCCCCCGCTATTTCGAGGTCTCGGGAACAGATCCTCAGCCGACACTAGCTACCGTATACCATAGACCTGCGAATCACCACCATTTGAAGTCGGAATTTTCCTCTCGACAGGGGGGATGGGGACTCAGCGCTGTTGGCTTCCGTGTTTAGCTTTGCACGTGCACTCTCGTTCATCAGCACACCTTGTTTTTTCTTATTTACAGCAATTTCGGCTTTTATCTATCAAATGTTATTAGCTTAGTTTTCAAATGATCGGGGACGTGAAGTCGATCCTTGCTGGTGAAACAAAGGAAAAAGAGGAGTCGTCTGCCAAGCCTTTATCACTTATAAGCATCACTAAAAAGGTATTTACATTCACCCAGCACATTTCCTAGTTCTTTGTAGTAGATCTGAGTTCAGTCAGGCGCTAGACGCTCCGAGACTTTCAAACGCCCGGAGAAAATGCACCGAGAACTCTACAACCTCATTGGGAAGGCTGAGACCAAAGAAGCTAGTGTTGTGCTTCCCACTGAAATCAGGAAAGGATTCCGTCAGTTGAATGCGCAGGTTTGATTTGAGCTCTGATAGGAGTACAGGAAAACTAAGACTTAATTTCCAGCTTGGTGGGCGTCCAGTGCGGAAATACAAATGGGTTCCTTTCATTAACGAGGCGCGTAACGACAATCTTCAGCTATATCACTGGCAGCGTGTGGATAAACTCGAAAATCCTGAACCATACCCATTTGCAAAGTTTAATAAGGTGATCTGGTTTACGTACATGGAAGTCTTTGTCTTTAAGAGAAGTTGTATTGCCATCTTCGTACACATAGGTAAGTTATCCTTTATCTAAGGTCATCAACATTCCTGACTTCACTGACGAGGAATATGAGAAGTACTTCAAAGTATCAAAGTGGACTTTAGAGGAAACACGGCATCTCTTTGATGTTTGCCGTCGATTTGACATCCGGTAAGATTTTCTGCGGTTTACTTTGTTCTTTTTTTTTGTTTAGATCTTTCTTTATGTTTTTATATGCACCTTCTCTTCTCAGGTGGCCTATTGTGCACGATCGCTATGATAGAGAAAAATATGGACCTAGGTCTATGGAGGACTTGAAAGATCGATTTTACGCTATCACCAATGAATTAGCACTCTTGAAGGTAATTTATATTTTGTTCAACAAGATGCGCTACTAGAATCTGGGCAAGGTTGTTTATGGAGTTCAAGCTATATTTGTATTAAGGGGTAAGCGCTAAGCAGAGCTAAAGTTAGATAAATATGTCAGAAAGACCTTCAGAGCCTCAGTATAGCCAAGGTTATCAAGGCAAACATGGAGTATGGCAGAAGAGCTACGATTATTAGAAGCCCTCGCACCAGAAGAAGGCTTTTAAAATTATTGAATTCTTCATCAACTACCCAAGCTCTACTTAATTGACTTTACGAAGATGTACACAGTCTCAGCGAATTCCAGCGAGAATCCTCTAACAATCAGCGTCCTGACGCCAACAGCTGATTCCATTGACGTACATCCGAAAACACAAAGCAACGAAAACCGTAATTACAGGGTGACAACAAAGTCTTTGTCCAAAAGTTTCGCAGAAATTCTACTTGGGAAATTCGGCAAACAAATGGTGGCAATGTTGTTGGTAGTGTTGCATATATTGCTGCCAACATCTACTATTATACATTTCAGAAAATTTGTGAGTCTGTGCGTGCGTGCGCACAGTGGGTTAAGATGGCGTGCCGTATCTAGCGCGGGTGGAGAGGTGTTATCCAAAACAGGAAAATTCGATAATCTCTATACAGGGTTCGGTGTAGACGTGCCTATTGGGGTTCTCCAGTACGCTGAACACGGGCATGATAATGATTTTTCATGAGATTATCGTTTGTATCGATTTTATTGATTTTCATCATTTCTGCTCGGCCGCGTAGCGGCGGCATCCGGCTGGTACCTTCAATATTTGGCACGGCGCCAAAGTCTCTGAGTAAAATGGCAGCATCAGAAAGTAAACTGGTGCGAAGTTGCGGTTGTTTATTCCCCGCAAAGCTTGGTAGAATGTTCGATTTCTCCCACCCTCTGCTCATTTTTCGCTGGAAAACTATTGAAACGCTTCAGATTTGTCTAAAAATGAGCGTCTCCTACGTCTTGTAAGCCATAGTATTTGCTCAAATAATTTTTGAAAGGAATTCCCAAGATTGCAACACTCCGCTACATTAGTTGGTGTAACCCTCTTCTGGAAAGGCGAACTGACATGAAGAATGTTGAGAAAGATGCTCGATGTGCTCCTCTATATTTCACCAAAGTGCAAATTTCTGCGATAAAAAATTCGACAGCGGCGATGATTTTACTCCCAAAAATGAAGGGCTCGTCATCAGCGGGGCCGCCAGATGAGGCCAGCCACAATCTCTCACCAGAAAATTTTTGTAGAAAGCACATTAAATGGCAATATTTTTTTGGGAATGACTTTAAGTAAAAGCAGTTCTATCTGTTGCAGTTTTCGCGAAAACACATGTTAAGTCAGTACTTTAACTGTCAGTCGAGGAGTCCGTGATCACATATTTTTGCTAAGTCCCAACCGCACATAATATGCATTGGAAGTGCCTTTTAAAGCAACCTTCTATCTGCTTTTAAAGGAAAAACTATGAGACACTGGTTGAGAGGTCACTTTGCTGACTATGACGCATTTACGGGACATGCCTCATACTCCTCAACGCCAACTTCTCTGGATGTAACTGTATACTTGCATTATAGCGCAGACCTTATCCTTGTTCCGGTACAATTATGGGACCCATCGCTGAAACCCTTTGAGAACTGTATGGTTGGATTGAACTCGAGGAGGTGCGGGCTCAAGGTTATGCGACTCCTGAAGGTTTTGAGGCCTATTTGGGAAAGATTGGAAACTTGCTCAGAAACTAATTGGTGATTTCCAAAGCTCATAAATTGAGTAATATCATATAAAATTTTGGTACACTAGTCTCACCTACAGGCGTTTCTATCGCGTGCGAAGCTTGGCCAAGGACTTTGTTGTCACCCTGTATATTTCGCCTATTGGGCTACATGCGTTTCGCCCCAGTGGTCCGCAAAATTTGAACATTGGATTCCGTCGGAAAGGAGGTTTTCGTCGCTTTGCGTTTTCGGATGTATGTCAATGCTCATCTGTTGGGGTAAGGACGTTGATTGTTGTGAAAACGGGTACAAGCCCCTTGCAACAAAAAAAGTGTAAAGGCGGTTTTGAAATATTTCAAACACATCGCTAAAGCTAGAGCATTCAAAACTTCCTAAACCTGCTGAAAGCTCAGGGCACGATTACGAAGTGGGACACTGTTTCAATGTCAACCTTTTCGGGCCGGTCTCAAGCCAACCATTTACATTAATAGGCCGCGATCAGTTGCACGTGCTGAGCTTTGTTGCCAGAATCAAGCAAGGATTAAAGCGGAGGGTGGCTCTATAGGATAAGAGTTCTCAGTAATGACCCTTCAAGTGAGGTATTATATACTCGGTATATTTTTCTAAATTAGCGTACGTAACGAACATTTTGAGTGGAACATTATTTGTCTGGATTCTAGTGACGTACCCTGCATATTCAGTATTTTACCACATTCTGGTTCATCAGTCTGGTAAGTTATTGTATAAGGAATAAAATCCTTTGTAGCCTTCTCTTCGAAAATGTTCCGATGAGAACGATTAGATCGAAGATCCGCGTGTTATCATACTTTTGCTTGGGATCTAAAGAATTGAAACTGCTACAATGGATTTCTCCGAGGTTATATGTGGACTACTCGGTTTCATGGAAGAAGTTACGATGATCTCGATCATTGATGAGAAATTTCTGAGGTTTTTTGGAAATTAGATGGCACACTCGTTACTCGGGCATACTATCCCCCATCCCCTCCTAGTTTTTTTTTTTCAATGAACAGGGAAATATCGTTTATGATGTTCATAGATGATGCTGCCCATTCTCAGCCGGTAATTTTAGTCGAGAAGTAACCTGTGATCTCTTAATACATTTTTCTAAATGTTCATTTCTGATAATTTTGACTTTGAAATTGATTTTTAGTGACTTTATTTTCACAATTCGGGTGTTATATACGCAAAATGTTCTGGCACTGTAATTCATAATATTCTTCCAAGCAAGAGCCCTGGTGTTCATGAAACATTAACGGTTAACCATACAAACCAAACCACGATGGCTAGTGTGACTGGCCACCATATAAACTGCGCAAATTAAGGAGACGCAGGACGGTGAAAGTTGGTCTGCTTACCTAGTTTTGTTTAGTTATGCGTTCATAAATCCCAGTCTTCAGCGACAGTGCAGTTCGCCTGTGAGACATTATATGCTACTGACATATTTTTAGAGCGTAGGTACAGTTCAATACCGATGGCGGCTGCGAAAAACAACGATGGCTGTACAATACGCTTAGGCGTTCTTAAGTTCGAATGCAGTGAGTACAGTTATCTAGAATACAAGAGAATCTGCGCTTCCTACAGCAAAGCGACAATGTCCAGCTCAGAAGAGAACGGGGAGAGATAATGAGAGAGAAAAGGAGCATTTAAAAGCAGCTCATTGCCAGCGTGCGTCCAATTTTTTTTGTTTTTTTTAACGCTAACATTGAACTTAGGTCATGTGATTATTGGATTTGACTGCCCAATTAAGCTACTGTCTTTTTCACCAATCTTGCCACTTGGTAGGCTTCCAAGATGAGGTAGGTCTTGCCCGTTGCTATAGGCGAGACATGTTTAGGCACGTTTCCAGTTACCGATAGCGCTCAAATTCCAAGATTTGACGTGTCTTGCGTAGCTGCACACAAAACATTGAATTGCTCTAATTTTTGGAACAGATAGTATTTGCTATAGCGTTCTGAGTAAGGTTTTCACAAACCTTTAAAAGAGATAGAGTTTCACACGCGCGATGCTCCATCGATGAGAGGTTCAAACGCTAGGCAGAATTTTACACATGTGATATTCTGTCGCTCAGAATATTTTACTGGCAGGATATTACACATCCCTATTTCTTCTTTTCTGTGGAAGCTCCCTTCCCTTGCAATGTGTACAGGTTTTAACTCTGAGCATCTGTTTTCAGGATCCTAATTGTGAACCTATTTGCTTCGATGCCGATCATGAGCGACGGCGAAAAGAGCAGTTGAACAAGCAGTGGAATCGAACCAAGGAACAGGTTTGCGAACTAGTCTGATTGCTGCTCAAAATTGCAATCCTACTATTTCTTAGTTGGAAGAAGAGGAGATGCTACTAGCGGAGCTGAAGCGAATCGAAGTTCGTAAAAGAGAGCGCGAAAAGAAAGCGCAAGATCTCCAGAAGCTTATCAATATGGCCGAAGCTCCTGCTAGCCCTTCAGTTAGGTGAGAAATGTTTGACCAGTGTAGGGTGTGAGCTTTATGTTCATTTTCGGTGACCGTTGTCCAGGAGGATAGGGGCGGAAGATTAACCTATCTGTAATCTGGACTGGTACTCGGGCTTTTAGCGCCGAGCAAAGGTTTGATGCACAGATGAGCGCACCTTCTCGTCGGCTTTTCTTAATATTTTATCACTTCGGATCTCAGTGGACAAGAGGACGTTATGCAAACCGTGGGCTCTATGACTTGAGAGCGAGGTCTCTGGCGTTTCTGGATTATATTGCGCTAGAGTGGTTTTTTCATTGATCTTGCGCTACGTCGAAGTATAGTACTTCTGATTCTATCGGTCCTAGCCATTCCATAGATTTAATGTATCTGTATGGTATCCGTGCAGTTGTTAGCTTCTGCTATTTTCACAGGTATTGAACTCCGTTTCGTGACTGTACTGCAACCACATTTTGTGTGGATATGAAAGGGGATTTAGCAGCAAAAAATTTGTAGTTCAAGTGACCAACTTCGTGGAACTTTTTGACCCTCAACAGCAACTCTCACTGAAATTTTCATGTTTTAGATTTCGATCGTTGCAACCTGCTAGGTAGTTGCGATAAATTTACGAGAGCTGCTAAGCTATCAGCATTCCCAAGTCTAAACAAAATAGATCACCACATTCATGCTTATCATAGTAGGAAACCTGAGATAACAGCAACGTCTTAGAGACTGAAAGTTCCGTGGATTCTTCCTTTAGATTGCTCTCCATCGACTGCATCATCATATGTAGTCACTAAATTCCTTCAAAGTACTTGAAACGCACTTGGTCACATTTGAAGCACTGGGTTCGAAATTACTATGGCAGTAAATCTGATTATAAATCATTCTAGTGGAGCGTGTATGTCACCCGCACTGGGGAAGAAGAAAGGCACCCTACGTCAGAAAGCTGGCTCTGCAGCGGTGGCTACCACAACCAATCTCAGTTTTAATCCTGTAAGTTGATTATGAGTACCTTGTGAATTTTGTGTGTTTTTAAAAAGTTTTGTGACATACATATTCCAGGTCGATATATCTGTGTCTGCTATCCGCTTCCCTGAGTTCAAATCAGCAGGTGCACATTTGCGTAGTCAAGAGATGAAGCTTCCAACAAACATTGGACAAAAGAAGCTTAAGAATATCGAGGTTGTGTTGAGCAAGTGCAAATTAGGTAAGCTTATTGAGTTATGTAGTCATATGCACATATGAGTTGTCAGCTATCGTTGCATAATACATTGTTTTCTGATATCCGCCTTGCCCTCCTTCCAATCTCTGCTTTATCATGATTTCTTTGGATGATCTTACTTTTAAAAAAACTTTGTGCTGTCTCGTTATAGACAATTTTAGAAGCTACTACAGTTGAATATTTATACCTAATGTTCAAATTCCTTTCCCACGTTCCGAATTTTTCCTTCTCCACTGTCCCTACCTCCCCGATGAAATGGGCCACACCTAGGTTTCATGCTTTCCTTTCCCAATATTTCGAATACTTATGTCACTTGTTGTCACCTATGTGTAAAGCAACTATTGAATTTAATTCCAAGAAAGATGGAAGTTGTTGCAGATATGAATCCCATGGGCACGGAGGCGATTGTAGCGGCTTATAATGAGTTCCGCTCTCAGATAGTTCTGCTACAAGAGTTGAAATCAACCCTACAAACTGCTGAATTTGAACTTGAAACACTGCGTAATAGGCTGACAGAGGAAGGAAAGGAGGTACAGAAACCCAATGTTGTAATATCTAGCAAACTTTTCCAACTTTGTATTTTCTTGTCTTTTCTCACTATTGTTATTCTCCGTGGTACACAGATATTATATTATCAACTTTGCTTTTCAGCCGTTTGAAATTGAACCGCGTATGCGAATATCCAATGTATCTGAAGGTGGTCTTGACCCCGAAGAAGTTACCGGTGAAGAAGGAGCACCAACTACAACTCGACGAATCACCTCCTTTATTGACACATCGACTACTGCTAATCCGTTGTTGGCAAGTTTTTTTTTAAAGAGATTCTTCTGCTAAGAGAGGGAACAAGTCATTGTTTTATCTTTTCTCGCTCTTTTCTCTATTTGTACATAGTCGTTACTTTCTTTTTTGCAGGTGCGAAAGAGGAAACTGGGTGCTGGTTCATCGTCGCTAGATGTTATGAGAACAAGAAAAAATTAGTCATTGGAGAAGAATGTACAGTAAATAAGAAACTGTAAATAATGCTGATAACAACAGTGCATTTGTGTGGATTCGTTTCAGTAAAGCTAACACAAAAATTCAAAAAGACAGCATCTATAGTAATTTTGTCTTAGTCGGCGAGATGTGTTATGTGCTAGAATTTAGCATTGCATCACAAAGGAACAACAGGAAAACATCGTTAACTCCAGCCGGCCTCTAGCTGGCGGAAGCTGTCGTTCAGCATGCCGGTTGCGCGGGGTGAACTAGTATACCCGTTTGTAGAATTGCCGGCATTGCTCCCATGACTCCGTCAGGAATGAGGGCATCTTGCTGGTTGATGTGAACGACAATTTCAAAAGCTAGTGCCCTTCGGAGCTCAAGTTAGGTCACATAACTATTACTCAATTCTACCCTGCATTTGTTCGGCCAAAGGTTGACATCTCGAACTACCAGATACCCATGGAAGTTGATTAATACATATCTTTTGTACAGCCCTGCTTGCCTTCTACCGGCGCAACTACAGTTAGCACTCACTACTTTTTTTTCTAACTCAGTTCATGTCCTGTTTTAATATTAGTTTTGCATTTCCTAACGTTCACCTGTTATTAATCGGGCACGCCTATGTGCGTAACAAATAAATAAATAAACTACGAAGGTGATGCAGAACCAGTTGTGACCAAGGGTGGCTGACGAATGGGTACTGCCAAAGTCTGTTCGAAGGGGTGCTAGCACGAAATCATCGATGCTACATCTACAGGGCTGGTTTCAACAAGTACTCGTACTTCACTTAACCCTGACCACACTCCCCTTTCTGGAATATCTTCGTAGGCACAGTGCTGTACATAGTTTGAGCCGTACGGATTTTCGCAACGATTAGTCTTCTCCACGTTGTCATGTCTAACAAGAATATCCCTGGTTGACATGTTAGACATAACTGCGTATCATGGTCGGAATTTACCCGTCTCTACAGGGCATTCACCTCGGAGTAGACATCGCGTTGCAATACGCGCGAGCTGATCCATTCCAATAGATCAAATTCTCAATTGAAAGGCCATGTCCGAACCGCTAAAAACCACTCGCACGTAGCCTTTCGATTGAGAGTTTTATCTATTGGAATGGATCAGCTCGCTCGGGTATTGCAACGCGATGTTTACTCCGAGGTGAATGCCCTGTAACATGTAAGCCCATAATCTGCTGAGATAATGACTGGAGGAGGCTAAGCATTACGGAAATCCGTATGGGTCAAGCTACAGCACTATAAATGGTGAAATGTTATGCTTTTTCCATAGCTGTTTTACAGTTATAAGCTCTTAAATGTAACATTCTCGCTACAATATTGAAATTTTTTGAACTGAACTGGAAAAGCGGCCCCAATTCAAGGGCAGGTGTTACATTCGAATTGGAATCGCTTGCGCTTCTTGCTTGGCATGTACAGTAGGCGTGAATGCTTTCCCTTTGAGATGTTTCCTAAGCGCACGTATTGTTTTCCGGCTAGGACGTTCGTTTTTTCCTCGGGATTTCTCGGTTCTTTTGGGCCTTTCTCTACATTTGTAATTGTGAATTATGGTTATCACGGCAAGAAGAAGACTTCCACCACCTGAAATTTGAAAGCACATCCCATAACTAGGTATGAAGTAGGGTAGCTCATACCACCAATGATACCGGCAATCTGAATTGCTATCCTGTGGTCCGAAATAGGTTCGTCTTCTTTACTGTAAGAGAAGGTGTGAAATTCCGTTCAGATGATTTCAATGCTCGCTTCTCACCTATCGACAAGGAAGTGAATCCTGAATCTGTGTCGGCCCGTGAAGGCCTCGATGACGTGCCCCACAACTTGCGTGGCGTTAACCTCGATAAGAATGAGATCTGCGCCGTTGGCGTGTACAGCAACTTCTTGTTCCTGACACCGTTTTGTTGGTTCGTAGGCGTGAACAGCGTCGCCTCCGACTTTCCAAATGATCTGGATTTTTCGGAATCTCATCACGAATTTTGTACCGTAAATTAATTTCGAAAACAATTGTTTTCAAGTTCTGATAGTTTCACGGAGTAGCCCGAGCAGGAAATACTACCGATTTTGCAGTTTCCATATCAACGCCGTCCAGGCGCAGCCGATAGCTGGTGTTCGGTTCGAACCTATAATTTTTAAATAGTTTTTCTATCGTATGGGACTTATAAAACATGTTATGGATCACTATGTATATGATTTTGACACTGTTTTGTTTCTTCCTAATTTGTGTTACTTCTAAAACTTGGCTATTATTCATGCTGTCTAACACAGGCCTTTTTCACAAATTATTCTGTGAGTGTCGAGGATCTGAAGTTCGAAAATCTGTGTGCTCTGAACATACCTGAAGGAGGCGCTGCTTTCGCTGACTGACAAGGTCACCATAGGGAGATCTGCACAAGGATCCAAAGGGATTAATTCTCCAATTGGTGAAGGAGGCTGGAAAGACGGTGGAGCACTTTAATTGCAAAAATGTATTCTATGCTTCCTCGAAGTGTTTACCTATGCCTCCTCGTTAAGTGCATGTCGTCATAAACACCCGTTTCACTCAACTTAGCTCCACTGTAGGACGGGGTACTATTGTATTGTAGGCCTTATCGTCACAGGAGCGTTGAACAACAAAGACCGACGAAGAAGATAGAAACGACTCAAAAACAGTGTCCAGCGGATGGAGCACGCTGTCTTTATACTGGCTTGGGACAACAAAATGTGAACGGATGAAATTCGAAAGAAGGACATCGGACATTTAACTATGATCATGATCGAATTTGTATCAACGTAATGTATTGAAGGAATGAACGCATTGTACCATCGCTTACATTAGGTGTCTTCTGTTGAATTTGAGAACTTATGATTAAGCCTGGTAATTTTTTCCGAAGTAAAAACGAAGTTTTCTTGCAGAAAATCAAGTCAACAATGCACGGCTGGGCTACAGAAAGCGTTTTTTTTTAAATTTAAAAACAGAAGGAAAACTTCAGAGAATCAGAAATGTATTGGAGATGATCTAGTAAATAGTAAATACGAAGCAGTATTTACTTCAAGTGTTGCATCTTGAAAGTGTTGTTTGATCTGACGATAAGGAGTGCGGTACTGCATTAAGCACTACTGCTTAATCCCTACTACGTATAAGTCCGGAAAATTTCAGAATTTTATCACAGTGAAGGGAATTTTACAACCTTTGACAAATACGACGCAAAATATATCCAAAATATACACTATGAGTCTATCGGTGTGCCATGTTCGACGACGGAGTGATTTTTTTATCAGGTCCAAAATTGAGTTGAACACGCGGATCGCTCCCATTGAATGAGTGACCAGAATTCATGATCAGAGCGGCTTTTCTAGGAAGATCATTAATTACATCACCTCTTGGATCATTTGTCCACGACATGCAGCCAAGACAGAACAGTTCATCTTCTGCTCCATTGCTGAGCAGTCCTCCTCTTCAATGAACATGCCGAGACCTTTGTAATTTCTGAACGGAGTTCCGATCCAGTTTTTGAGCCCCCAATCCACTATTTCCTATAACTTCAGATCACATACGATGTATTTTTTCAGAAAGAAAATTTAGTCTTCCGAAAACAATCATTGCTTGCAAGGCGTTACTCAGTGCATGTTTTTACCTTCAACGTTCCATCCCAAAAGTGTTCCTTAAAACGCGGAACACGTAAAACCAGAGACGAAAAAACAGCAATGCCTCTTTCACGGTACGGTGACAGACGGAGGATTTTGTCC
This sequence comes from Ancylostoma duodenale, assembly GCA_000816745.1. Classification (NCBI taxonomy): domain Eukaryota; kingdom Metazoa; phylum Nematoda; class Chromadorea; order Rhabditida; family Ancylostomatidae; genus Ancylostoma; species Ancylostoma duodenale. The sequence continues at coordinate 14,308 of KN729290.1, forward strand.
AGTTCGGCAGAGACAGCTTTGTCGGGCAAAACAAGCTGAAAACACAAATGTGTATCTCTACTCAAGTCATTGTTGAACAGTGACAGATTTACAATAACTAGCCTGATCGTCCTACTTATTGGACCACTTTGCTCATCTGACAGTTTGGGACGCTTTTTCCTCTATTGGGAGCGTTGCCCCTTTTATGGGTTAATAGACCTGTTTCTCGGAATCTTCCCCTCTACGCTCCATCACACAATTGTGGACCCGTGAAGTGACGTCCTCCCACTACCGAGCGCCGACGCTCCTTTAAAAGGTCTGCAGACCGTTATAATAAAGTCTTCCTCGTTACTGAGCGCCGATGCTCTCTCAAGCGGTTGTGGACCCGTATGCCGACGTCCTTTTCTTTAGGGCCGCTGTACCCTTTGCCCAACTGTTGATCTTTTACAGCCACAGGCTCCGTCCTCCGCTGTTTTAACCTAACGCTAGACCAACTTCTCAGCAAATTACGATATACCTCACCTGCTTTTCAGAATTCAACAGAAAAACAGAGAGGAAACCTCTTCTGGTCCTGTACGAGTCCACTTCGTGGCTGCAAATTCCTCAATGATTCCACTGCCTCGCAAGCCGTCCTTAACGCCCTAAACAAAATAACAGACCACTTCTTCTGATTCGAGTACAGCCCGCACAATGTTACAGAACAACAGCATGCTGAGCAGCAAGACCAATCTTCCCAAGAAATATCGATCTAAACAGCTAATAGCTACTTCAAGTAATCAGTAGTAATCTACATATTTCTCTATGATGTGCAAAAATCAGCTTTGGTCAAGCCGAACCGCACTTCTCCAACTACATACTCGGGCAGTTTTTTTTTTTGAATGGATAATCTTCTAAATCATGCGTTTGAGCGATTACCACGGATCTCTTTTTTGACGCCTCTCTTGAAAATGATGATAGAGGAAGAGAAAAAAAGCACCTCCCTCTTTTTCTCATTTGGTTACCTTAATATTAATTGCAGTGCTTGTGAATGGAAGAGTAGATGTGCTATTAAGAGATTCAAAATGCTCGTAGTTCATGACCTCTTGGACTGAAAAGGACCGATAATGGTTTTTCAGGACAAAAGACGCAATGACATATATATACATATAGTCCTTATCGAAAAGATAGACGGATGCAGAATCGCGGTGGGACCTAGGCGAGAGATGCGGTGTGGGCATGCTTCAAGTGAGAGGGTCGAGTAGGTCCCGCCGCGACTCAGCGGCCGCAACGCTATGAAACCGCACGCGCAATTCGTTTATACTTTCGACAAGGACTGCAGTGAGCGTCGATGGAAGTACGTTTTCCGCGGACGCGGCAAGCACGCGTCAAGGAGTGTTCATACTTCGGCGCGACGCGATCGTCGCGTCCTAGCAAACTGTTCAAATGCAATGGGTCTCGAGTGGATGCATGTGCAAAGAATGGATGCGATGTGATACGTGGTTTCCCGTCGCGCCCCGTATATATTTTTTCTTGAAAAACGACGCGATGGGACGAATTCGCGTCGCGCCTGCTAGCAGATGCGACGCGATGATTTCACTACATTCTAGGCTGGATATGACGGTAGATTTGTGGTTTTTTTCAGGTCATCGGGCTAAAACCAGCATATGATGATATCGCGGACAGAAATGGTGATGGCAGTGGTGCAGTGATGGCGATCATTTTGGGTATGATCTGCGACGTTTAGCATGCCGCGACGGTGCGACGCGACGGCATCGCTACCCGTCGCGTCGCTCGTGTTGTGGCCGTCGCCGCGATGCCATCGCATCGCGACAAAGTATAAACACTCCTTTACGGCAGTTTCAAGGAAGAAACAAAAGAAACGTATTAAAACCCCAAATTGGAACCAAAACAATCTCGAAATCGATAATATCAGACTTTGGCAAAGACTTGACTCAAGGCAAGCGGGACTTCGTAGATGATGAGGTGAACAAAGGGGACTTCGTAGCTGGGATTTGGACCTTGGTAGGAAAACGGTGCACTCCTCTGCAAATAAGAGTAAAGAAGGCAGATTGCAGATTGAACCGAGAAAGTCTTCATCCACGCGCTCTACTAATTCTGACTGAAATAAGTACGAAATTTTTTAAAAATTACACTTACACTAAAAAAAAGTACCTAGCAGCACCCGCAGCACCGTTGGTACTGAATGGATTCTGTTCAAACTTTGTAGTAAGATTACACTACGACTCCACTGCCAACTGCCAGAGGAAATTGGAATTATTTGAGTTTGAAACGAGTTTGACTGGTTATCATGCGAAAATTCCGCCTACTGCACTGCTGGCAGCACTCGTAAGAGGAGAAATTCTGCACGGATCCGGCTGGAAATAAGCACATAGCTGCAACTGACAGGGTTCTATCAAAATACAAAAAAGAATTGGATTTAATTGTTTTGGTAAGAGTAAGTTATAGGTAAAAAAAGTACCTCGCAATACCCACAGCACCGTTGGTGCTGAATGGATTCTGTTCAAACATTGTAGTAAGATTACGAGTACGACTCCACTGCCGAGTGCCAGAGGAAATTGGAATTATTTGAGTTTGAAACGAGTTCGACCGGTTATCATGCGAAAATTCCGCCTACTGCACTGCTGGCAGCACTCGTAAGAGGAGAAATTCTGCACGGATCCGGCTGGAAATAAGCACATAGCTGCAACTGACAGGGTTCTATCAAAATACAAAAAAGAATTGGATTTAATTGATTTTGGTAGGAGTAAGTTATAGGTAAAAAAAAGTACCTCGCAATACCCAC
>KN729291.1:0-17064 GCA_000816745.1 Ancylostoma duodenale
ATTATCCGGCTGGAAAAAAGTATGTAGGGACAGCTGAGCTGTAAGTTGAAGCACAAAGCATCTCGAGAGCAGCAACACAAGCACACAGCAAGCGAAGTGTTAGAAAGAAAACCAACTGTGGTGGTGTTGTTGCTATTTCGATCTGCATCCTTCGCAACAGGAGTCGATATTAAGGTTTGAAGGAGCTTAAAGATGAAAGAGGTTAGAAGTGGTGCTGTCATGCGTGTTACAGTGAGACCATAAATATTAAATACCATAATGCGGAATAAGATTACACGATTCTCAGATCTACCTCACATGACTTTCACTGTGATAAAAAGATACTGTAATGTCAGCTTTCCCTACAAATTTTGACAGACACGACGAATTCTGGTAAAGATATACTGCAAAACGAACTGGAATCCATAAGAAACACAGAAGCATGATTTCAGAGACCAAGCTGATGTGATCTGCAACGAAAGGTAAGCTTTAGAGGGCGCCTCGAAGCGAGTGTGGGTAGGGCAGAAGCTGCACTATTAATAAGGTAGGAGAACGCTCACTTGTTAGCAAAAAGAAAACAAAGGGGAATTGGCATACTCGTACAATGGGTAGTTGAAAACATTACAATTGGTTAGGCGTTGGTTTGTTAACGGTTAAACACCCTCAATTCTTTAACATTTCAGATATTCAGATGTAAACCACACCGGATTTATAATTATCACATCAAAACAATAACTTGTGAGTGAAACACGATGAGAGCTTACCGAAAAGAACACAAACAGTAATCAAAACGATCCGAACCTGGGCTTTAGGATTAGGTACACGAACAGTGGACTGAGCAACGTGTCGCTGACTTAAGCCGAGAGGGGTTGCCGAGTGGCCAGCAGGACGAGGGGTGGCTAGAGGTCGTAATGTCGTAGTAGCTGGTCGCGATAGTCTTGCTTGAGGTTTGGCCGTGGTGCCTCGAGATCGTGACGACAGCGGAGTAGTTGTAGAATGTTGATTACGCAGCTGTAACGTGGTTAGATAAGCGAAGCTCTACTGATTATAAACAGCAACACAGGTTCTACAAAACAAAGGTATATCTAGTGCAGCAGATGCTATCCGAGAATGCGATGAGGAATGTGAGCGAATACAAGTGTGTTGTCTATAACTAAACAGACGTTATTAGGGGAACAAGGTTGGTGCAATAGGAATGTCGTTTTTGCAGTAACCAATTTCAGCACGAGATATCTCAACAACCTCTTCCTTGAACGGGTTAGAGCCATAAGCTACTTAAAGCAGCTAATTCTGTCATGTTTTCGTTACAGACTTCACAGCTAACATCATACAACAACATCCACACCCTAGTTGTGCCCGAAACACTAAGATATCGTTGAAAAAAAAAAACTTTTGAAGATAGAAGCACGATTTTCGCTCATTCGAAGATGAATGTGACCAACCGAGAGGAATCGGAAAAAAGCATCATGAATTTGGGCGAAATGCTGCCGGTATGCTTAATGCGGACCACATAAAGCTCGTTCTGAATTTGAAACAAGTTGCAAAAGCAAAAAAGATTAATGATTGAGTGGTCAATAAGATCACTTTTTTTTTTCAAAAATCGCTTTGAATTACCGCTTTCCTTTGTTCTCACAGGCAAGGACGAAAGACGTATCGATCGGATCGCAACGTGCATGCAATAAAAAATGCGTGTCGTACGTACACAATAACGTTTTCGTCGGTATTTAGAAAGCCATAGCGCATCGCAGCTCGGTGGGTGGGTGGTTTGAAGGAAATCCGCAGCAGCTCAAACTGGTAGCAAAACAGCATTTGGGAAGCTGCGACGCGCTACGACTTTCTAGATACCGACGAAAACATAAACAGTGGAAAGTATATTCAAGTGATTCGATTCAACGTAAACTACAACATCTGCCTCCAAAACAATGTCAGGCCGAAAAGGCCGTTGCATAGCAAAGGCTGCGAAATTTGAATGAATTGGTCTACAAAGTTTCCCTTGGAATTACGTGACCTTCCGAAACAAGGACTCTAGACAATAGATATGCTCGATTATATTGCACTGCAAGGATTTGCTGATTATGATTACTCCTATTTTTTAATAAAAACCCATGTCATCCTAACAACGCCATTTCAAAATAAAAATTCCGAAGACGAGATTTATTTTGCACCAAACTAATAAGTTAACTAAACTAGCTCTTGTTAACTAAACTAGCTGTTACGAATACCAATCTTGTGAAAGGTACTGAATAGCATTTCAAAAATAACACTAAACAGATAAGAGTTGACGGATCCATAACAGGCCAATGCTTTGGTGGACGATCGTCAGCACAATGATAAAAACGCTGAACGGTGCAAAAAAACTGAAAAGTAACAGACCACCAAAATTTCAAAAAGATTATATAGACAGACGATCTTTTGAAGAAAATATCTAATAAAAACTGAATCACAAACAACAAGTAACAACAAAAGAAACAAACCTGATCGAGACTTTCTGTGTACTCGTTTGACTGCACGCTATTCGTTTTCGACGGTTTCATATTGGAAGTAACAGTAGCAAGAGGACGTGGGCTAACAGAGCTTGATCTAAACGAATGTTATTGGGGACAACTCAGCGACAAACAGAATTTCACAATTAAAAACACCAATCCCCGAACGCAGCTGACAGCAAATGCGCCAAAACAGAAAATGATGAATAGAAACGAGTGACAGATGGATCGATTAAACCTCGAATAAATGGGGACGTGTAGGAGGGATGCCAGCTCCCAGGCCCAAATTTCGTGCATTGTTCATGATGCAGCAAAACACTGTGAACTGTGAACAACCAAAGTCATGCGTTGACATACTTGGGAGCGGAAGATAACCCGTAAAGAATCCCCCTAGTGTCTTTCAGAAAACGAAACTAAACTAATGGAAAACATAATATCTGGAATGCACAAACTTTTCTCTTCAACATCTGCATGGAATAAGAGAACTACTATAAGAATTTTTGTTTGAACTGCAGACCTATCCTTGAAAAGGGAACAAGCATCTTTTCAATGGAAAAACACGATAACAATGTGAAAAAGAAGACCAAAGAAACAACACTCCTACGGTTACCTTAATGGCTTCGAATTGTTCGGCTGAACTATCAACTGAGAAACTGGCGACTCCTCTTCGACCTTCATCAGTGACTGTGTCATACAATTACGAACAACAGAAATTCCTGTAACAATGGAGTTGTTGCCAGGAATGGGTTTGTCTTTTCTTGGGCAATAATAAAACGATGTAACTCTCTGCCTACGGAACAATAGTAACTGCTTTCCCGGCAACTAACAAATTACCGACGCGATGATAAAGATAGCAACACCCTCACTGACCTTAACCAATGTCAAAGAGGGACTGGATGAAGCAGAAAAGGGATCTTTCAACTGGTGTGATTAAAAAGCTGGGGAAGTTATAGAAGAACTCGAGAATGATGAAAGACAGTCAGGGGAAGCAGAATTGAAAGTGCAGAACATCGTAATATGTGTTTCATAACAATTCACTTTATATGGGGATCATCTTTTTCTGTTTGCACAGGTGGAAAACGTCACCGCACAAAATGATTACAATATTGAAGCCGGGAATTGACGAAAGAAACATAAATTTCGCGAAGCACTTCACTACACACGGCTCTTCACTATCTACAAAACAACAACCACCGAACGACACTGACCCGAGTCATCATCCGGCAACATGCCATTGCCGCCGAGCTGATCTTCATGCAGTGATGACGTCAACAACAGTTTCTGCACTTCCTCGGAGAAGTCTGAACTGGCATCGAAGAATTCATCGTCGGAATCTGATGGCTCCTGTTTGACAGCGGGTGCTGCGGGAATTGGCGAAGGCGACTTGTCTTCCGCATCTCCGAAAGAGCGATTTTCGGAGCTGTGCAGAGGGGTAGAGCTCACGAGTTTCGACGTCAATGTAGGGCTGGTGTTCGACGTGGAATCCGACGGATCCGATGAACTGTTCGCAATGCCAGAGTCGAATCCATGTTCAAGAATGGATGATTGTTCTTTGTCACCAGTCTGCTGTACTCCAAATTGAGGGTGTGAAGAAAACATCGAGGCCGAAGAATCATCGAAAGATTTGAAGTCTTCTGACGCGGAGACAGGCTCGGGACTTCCATCTGCTTCTGCGACTACATCCAGTGAAGTAGAGGCAGCCAAACGTAGCCGTTCATTTCGTGCTGCTGAAATCGAAAGCAAGGAAGTGTTTACAAAGTAACATGCATCACAGTTAGCGAGAATTGAGCGCTATTTCACATGCTGAAATACCACACGCACAACTACATGCATGTCGAATCGAACATATAAAAAAACTGGCAGAAGATAAAAATTCTCTTAACTCTCGTATTCTGAACATTTTCAGGCGCGATTAAGATATATAGCATGACGTCATGATTGGACTTTATACTGCCATAAAGAAAATATGCACTTTCTCAGAAAAAAGGAAAAGGAAGGAAAGGTCATGACGAAGAAGTATTCTGGATAGCTACTTAAGAAGGTAAGTTTCCATTATGATCCAAAAATTAACTTTTATTCACAAGTCGAATTGTGTTCACAAAATTGTGTTCCTAGAGAAGGCTGTTGTGTTATGAAGTTTTAAGGAGTTACAATAAATTTCTAGCGATTCTTCCTAGTCGTTACGCTTTCAGGAAGAGGTTTACTACCACTTTTAGGTAATACCCTCCTCCTGCTCATCCAACTCTTCTTCCTCCAATTCGGATTAGAATCTAATATGTAGGTAACGACAAACGCATATAACTACTAATCTTCTGCAAAACTGGCATTTCACCTATACAATATTTAGAATAGTGCTTTCAGAAAACGATGTCTTCACTAAGGTTCTTCTTTCATCGGGAAAAATTGAAAAAGTGACATTAGTCCATCATAGAAATTCAGTGGCCACTTAATGATATATAATAATACAACTAAATCACAAGCAGAAGCAATGGAAGCAGAAACATGGAACATTGTCTCGATCGTTTCAGTGTTTTGACTGATCTTTTAGAAATTTCTTTGTTTTGAAAATACTGGAGCTTTTCATCCATTTGAAGAAGGCAAAATGAGGGTGTGAAATTTCCCTGTGGAATCAGTAAACACCTGCAAGTAGATGGCACAATAAGAATTGTAACTTGATCGCGGCCATGTGGACCCATATTCAGAGGTTTTAAATAAGCTCACGTCTCTTTTGCGAAGCCTAATTGAAATTCAGCGATTTCGCACCTGGACAGCAAGCAATTAAATTCCGTTCTTGTGTACAAAAGCCTTAGTACAACGACTTGCAATCACACACGCACATGCAATCAAACAAAAACAACATGCAGTGAACAAAGGCATGCAATTATAAAATCTGCGTTCTCTCCATCAGCAGAAAGAAGGTGTCGGCAAGCGCATCACGGAACTTGAGCATTGAACGGGGCACACATTACACTAATAATCATAGCGATACTATATGCAAGCTTCCGGAGGATCATTTAACTAATTATACTGTATCCCGATAGGTGATTCTATCCAATCTCTCTAAGAAAAACTAAAATCTAATGGCTATGTTTTTTTTCGCACCACTCCACACTACAGCTAAAAAAGCAAAGCAAAAAGAACCCTCCCTAGTCAGCAAACTTAAGTTTCCCTTCGGAACAAAACGGAAAACTTGAAGATGTTACTATGGAAAACAACAAAATCCATTAAAAGACAACCCTTGTTAAGAAAAACTATGCCACTACTAAGGAACTGTCTAGATAATTCCGTAAAAGGAAGAGCAATCATACTGTTATATTGCATGCAATGAAATGGAAGAGAAAAACAAATAATGGAAACCTCGTTTCTGGGCATATTTCTGTAGTTTTTTGCTGAGTAACGATGCACGATCGGAAGTCTGTATTTGTCCGAACCATTCTTTCAAATCGACCGGTTTTGACTGTGTTCCAACCTGAAAACCGAGAGTTCTTCGCAATATTTTCAGAAATAAACAAAGAGCAAAAGTTATTTAAAAGAAAAGTAAACCGGTACCGATCTCTCAGATAACTGCGGGGTGAGCCACGTCTCTTCGTCTTCATCAAGATCGAACTGGAACTCAAACTTCTTCGCCATCCTTAATAAAGAAGTAATGAGACAAAAAAGTAGAGCAGACGACTATTCTATTCAAAAGAGAGAGCAAGAGTAAAAGAACTCCGCATGTGTAACAACAACACTCGTGCTGGGACGTAGGAAAACAGAACAAACATCTCCGAAATCTGCGGACACGCCCAAACCAAAATCAAGAGCTAAGGAAGCAATTAAATCCAATAGAAATCTAAGGATACTGCAGTCTTATCAACATGCAGCCACTTAGGAGAACAGGAGGGCTTAGAAGGGATTATCGACTTTGAGCCGGTTTTTTTTTGCTAAGCGTAAGGTGTGGAGCTTTTCCGTAAGCACAGAATGCACACCAAATTTTACAACTTTACACAATCAGCCGTCCGGTTGTCATCGTCGCCTCGCGGTTTTTGCAAAGACGGGGTTTGCACAAATGATGGGGACTATTCTGTTTTCAAGAAGTTCAATGAATTGAGCGTTCTGCTTGTATGGCTATAGTACTAGGCATGGCTTGCTGACTCAAACAACTTGGGGCACTATCCCACTTTCACGGACCCAAGAAACTTCGAGAAAAAATTTTTGCCTACAGGCGGTTCAGAAATGATTCGGTACTGGTGCATTTTTACGTAAAGAGATTAGAGGGGCTTTTGGCAAGTCGCGCACGCCCAAGCTTGTTAGACGCACTGATTTTGAACTGCTTAACATGTTAGAGAGGGTACCGGAAATGATGTGGTAGCACATGCAACACATGCCTCCGATAAGTGGCGTACCGACTCCAAGGTGAATGGCCTGTAAAACGTAGTACAGGGGGATTATTTGAGGGGCTGAACACGAATATCGTAGCCATTTCGTACCGTGACCCCATTTCTCTAGGGTTACGGTGAGTGTACTGTAGATACGGTACTTCACGAAATTTTGCTTAGTGGGATTATTTTTGGCGCTTATCAAGATTATCAACATTATTTTGCATGCCGCTTTCTTTCCGAAGTAGGTGTTTTCTCTCGATTTCCTGCCGTATACCTACCGTATCTCTAGGAAAATTGGCTTACGATTCAAAACGGATATGATATTTGTAGTCAGCATCCACACAAAACTTGAGAAAACGTGAGGTACCAAATCTACAGTACACCTGTCGTAATCCTACAAAAGTGTGGTTACGGTACAAAATGGATACGATATTCTTATTCAGCACCTCAAATAACCTCTCCGTACCAAGTTTCAGACGAAAAAAATCTTCTAAGCTTTTGGGTTCGTGAAAGTGAAATGGTGCCCAGCTTGGGATGCTTGCAAACTCTTTTCCTTAAGCTAAAATACGTGAAAGTTGGAAACTGTGTGTAAAGATCAACAATTTGAAGCATCCTTGGTCTAAAGTACCATGCAGAGAAGGAGAGAAGACTAATGAAATGGTCGTTGGATGGCAGACATCCTTGGAGGAAGTCTATGTTAGCGAGATACACTTTGCGTTTTCACAAAACTGGTTGTTAGAGGCATCACGTTCTCCACCTGTTTTGGCAGGTCTATACAAGAAAGGATTGTATGGGTATCAAAACGTCGATATCAATGAAGTGTGAGGACGCGCAGACAACCAGAGTGTCACGTTGCATGCCATGTAGCGCATGCGCGCAGGTCTGGACGCGTGGAGTTCCTTATGAGTTATTTTGAGGCCGTATGGAGTACCTCCTTAAATCGAAGACCATTTAACCCGGAGTATCTCTGAAATAAACATTGGATTTACGACGAATTTCTATACGTTAGAAAGAAAAGTGTGGTAATCATCTCATGTGGAGGGATCGAGGAGAGTAAATGTCGCAGAAGCAGACGCCAGTTTGGGGAAATGAGTCTCTACAACAGAAAGGGACTCGGATTGCCAAACTTCGTGCCTATGAAGACATTAAAATTGGTTTTGTATTAGGAGTAAAAAGGTTGAAGGGGCAAAGTGGTGGGCATTGATAAATCCCACGCTGGGATACGCCACGTAGTCGACTTCAATTCAGGATAGGAGAGGCTTTTGAATGAGCATATACCGCATACAATGACGCGTGGGAGGACAGCCATTGCACTAGTCAGCGCTTCATATCCCAGACGGATCTGATACCCTTCTACCGCCCCACCCCCCTCACACCCGCACCCCCTTCTAGTTGTCTCTAGGACATCAAATAATTTAAATAATTGAATTTTAACAGCACCACACCTCTGTGGAAAAAAAGGGATCGTTCCATAAAATTAGTAGAAAACAAGATAAGGATGATTTATACTAGATCCATAGGTTCGACGCGCCGTTCGATCAAAGATAGGCACAGGCACAATTGACGCATGCACCTAGTAAAAATAGCCCTACACTTGGTTGGAGGCCGCTACACTCATTACACAGAAAATACATAGGATAACTGGAATTGAATCGCCTTTAGCGAACGCCGATCTATTGAGCAGAGATGAATGTTTGCCGCATTCAAGTGGCGTACATTAAAGCCTCCATCAGTTCGCACAACACACCTCCTATTATCCATGAATGCCGTGATTCACGGCTGTCAGGCCAGCAGGTAGGGAAACTGAAAGGCCCATCGAACACTTTGACTTTTCAGCTAGGCACTTGGATGGGCAATCATGACCTTATCCCAGTGGTGCAGAGGTTTCTCAAATAGAGAGGAGAGGGGAACGACGAAAATGAGGCGTGGGCTTAATTAAAGCTGCTAAGGAATTGGTTTCAAAATTATTTATTTATTTATTGGACATGTACAAGTACATGGAGTAGCCAGTCACAAACAGTCAAGGTACAAGCACATAGTTAGATAAACTCTTTCACTCTTTTCCTAAAAAGAGTGTATTTTTTAGGGAATACATTAGTACGCAAAAGTTTGTTAAAATCTGAACAAACTCTATTCGTAAAAATTTCAATCTGATCTGAGTTTTAGCAGTGGAGAATTAGATTATTTTTGCAGGAAAATTTGTGAGATTACTATTTAAATGAGGAACCAGAACCTCACCGCTATGGAGTGATATATGACGTTGAAGCATGAGAATTGCACAGAAGTTTACTCCACTCGAATATGGGAGTTCTAGGAGCATGACATTCATAGAACTAGCCACAGCATTTCTGCTTTGGAAACTCTAATCCGATTATTTCCCTTGCACTCCTGTTCCCCCTCATTCGTTTAAAGCACGGGCTAAACTCTTCTGGCTCCCCTGTACACCACACTACATCGAAACGGACGTCCATAAAAATACGAGTGTCCCATAATAATGTTTACACAGTCTGAACCGCAATAACTGTAATAAAAATAACAACAAGAAGGATCTTTTCAAAGGTCATACATATAGAGATAGTCCCTCAATACTGTTTACACCATTGTGCCGCTAAGGACATTTGGCACAGTAATAGTTGTTGTAAACGTGAGCACAAGTTCACTGGAAGATGGATTATCCGGCGAACGAATGTGGAATGCCGATCCTGACATCCCATTCCGACACCGCTAGGTTTCTACTTGTGAGGAAATGTGAAGAACATATTGTATGTATGCTCCAACATCACGAGCAATCAATGCCATGAAAGAAGCCATTGTAAAAGCTTGTACAAATTCCATCCCCATAAAAGTAAGAGCAGATCAGTCCTACAGCACAGCAGACAATGAATTCTGCAAGCGGTGGTTACTTCGAACACCTCCAACCTTAGGGTCGAGGACCCAAAAAGGCTTATTTTAGGTTTCATTTATGTTGAAGTTAAAGAAGTGCAAGCAGTATAAACATAATTTTGGTACATCGTATATGTGTGTGACCAAACGAGCCTACCGCACAGCTGACACTTCCAGATTGTTTACACCAATTTTCAAGAAGTTCTAGCCGATGTCTTCTCTGCTGCCAGTTGCGGGCACAGAAAGTGGGGGGTAGTGGGGGGAAGGTGCTAAAAAAGCAGGGTCTCCGTTGCGGGGACTAGAATGGAACATAAAAATAACAAAAATATTAGCTAGATTATTGGGTAATTAATGAAAATTATTTCAAAAAACGACACTAAAAATTAGCGATTGAAAATACAACACCACAAAGCTTTTACCTATTTTGTCAAGGGTTTTCGGGATTCCGGCGACCCATTCCGGGGTGAGGGGAGGGGCGGGGTGACGCACAGCTTCACTGTTGCCCTCTAATGACGGAACGAACAGACGTGAAGAGAACACAGACAGCGAGAAACACTCCATTGCCCGCCCCTTTACTCCACAACGTACAATATATGTAACTTAATACTTGTATGTACTTAGTAAGTACTTATCCCGGAATAGAAGTGTCATTCTGAACATGTACTGCTGTTTATAAAAATGTATTTGGAGGTTATCTCCAATACATTGAGCCTACGGATTTTGGCGTGAATAAGAGATTGTACATAGAAAATATTGGCAAACTCAGCTCGAATTTAACGTAAATCATTGGCAAACTCAGCTCGAATTTAACGTAAATCGAAAGAAATCTAATATTTTAGGACAGATGTTAGTATTGCGAAATAGCAGAATGAAACGGCGTTCCTCGAAACACAGGTGTTGACAAATGCCTCTTATCAAATCGAGTGCCAGTTTCTCACAATGAGTCAGCCTGTTTAATACCATAGGACGAGCCGTTCGGAGGACTATGTTTGACTAAGAAATTAGGACAGAACATTGAAGATAAGAATAAATGTGGCAGGGCTGGTTATCTATCTCCGGGAAGATGCACTAAAGAGATGACAGCAGAGGAGATTCATGCTCGTGTACTCGGCTTGGTTGGTAGTGAAGCAAATTGAGAGGCACTACGAAATACAAGTGCAACCGGTAATTGATTATTGTTTGTGTTTTAAAAATGCGCTAGCTGATGGATGGCTATTACCACCGGTGTGGAATAACCGGTTCCCATGTTGGTGACGTTTATGTTGGCGTCAAAACATTAGCATTTCTAGTGAAACTTGGCTGTAGGTAGAATAACTACGAGTTCTCCTTCTTACATCGTTCTTTTAGGACTGTGACCTGTTCATATAGGCCAATTTAAAATTATACGGTTTTTGGCTGATAGTTTATGATCAGCATAGTTTTTTTCATTAGATTGTAACAAATACTGAAGTGCGTTATCCTGTATGTACGACATGTGTAGCTATCATAGATATGTGTATTGTATAGATCAATTCTTCGCAGAAATAATCAGGAAAATTGGGAACAAAAACAAAAACTATACAAGAAATATGTTGGAATGATTTGATCGATTGGAGAGCAAGGATCAGTTGAACGGAACCACTCTATGTAGATCGTCCTTTTCCATAAAATCATGACAAAAAGACTTAATTCACTTATAAGTTGTGGATTTTCCTTGTTCCCCAATCCTAGAATGTGATACTGGTATAATTATCAACGGCTGCACCGACAAAATCTATTTGCAACAGAGTGAAGGCACTTTCCAAGTCTGTAGTTGCACCGATGCACAGTGGTGGCCAAAAAGAGATCATCTTTTCAACTTTTGTTCATAACTTCTTCCGAGGTGAAGCTTGAAATTCCTAGTTTTGGTAAGTAATGTAGCTACTCACTGCTATTGCATAGAACCACTAAGGCCCTTATTGCGCTCGCAAACGTTTATTTAAAAAATCCTTTACTAAAAGTCAAGATCCCTGATTTCGCACTACTCACATTCAGGTACGGTGCGACTTCCAACGGTGAAATTTTCCCTCAAAATCGAGCTTTAACCAACACATGGATTCGTGACCAACAGAATTTCATTGAGTTGGGAGAAGATCCTAACATCTCCGGAGCGCAGTTAACATCACCTCGAAATTGACCTTTTTCGGCAGTTTTAGGCGTTCTGGATCGCAACTACGGCTCAGTTTCGAGCTGGGTTTTGTTCAAAATGATGCTTTAGCTCAAGCAAGAAGAGGTGGTTTGCACTTGTGCTCAGACGTTGCTCAACCGTTCCAGATATCCTAGCGGGACATACGGTCACCAGTGTTTCACCTCACGGGAATCAAGCTTTGTCCTTTTATTTTGGAGAACAATGGAATACTGTACATATGTACTAGAGCGTAAAATTGTACGTATTTGTTCAAAACGATTCGATAGTTAACACAAAGGCAATGTCCATTCCTTTCCTTGTCTCTTAAACTGCCCGTGCAAACGATTCCATTATTTTGTATTTTCCGTTCATACCACAAAGTGAATACTTTTAAATGACACGGAAAGGCAACCTTCACAACTGAATGGGAAAGTCGATAGCATCAAATTGAAAACTTTTATTTACATATCAATGCATCATCGACAATGTTGAAAATACATACTTTCAATAAATATGTGGAAATGGTTGAACCAACGCAAACAAAATCACTGAAAGAGCGGTAATTCAACAGAGAATGTACAATTCGTACCCTATGCACAGCGCATTCGCTAGAGTAGTCGCAAGACGCCAACAAGAGAAATACTGTTCATCCCATAGATCGCGGCAGAATAAAATGCTCAAGGAAACAATATGTGAATCATAATCGAATGAACTATAATAACGGCATCTTGAGCGGAGTGAATATGTTCATTAGATACCATGTTGTGCCGAGTTCGTGTCATAAAACTCTTTGCATAGCGACACAAATGAGTGTGACGACCAGCGTGGCCAAAGAAGTGGACGAACTGCGTTGCGCCTCTGCTTCTGAAAAGTAAATAATTGTCTCATATGTACACTCAATCTGATCTCTAACATCGCAAGTAAAAATTTAACATTTAACAAATTTACACACAAGTAAAAATGGCTTAACCTAGACCACTGCAGGTAATTACTGCTTAATACATTGCGGATAATGCGATGCGCATGGGGCATCACGCCCTTCCGTCCCCGTGTGGCCACGTGATGCACATGGTGCATCATGCCAGTCTCGTGAGTTGGAAACTGCACCTTTTCTGACGGCCCTTTCACGCAACTGCATTATTTAATACAAAGAGCAAAGCATCAGATGGGCTCGGTCAGAGCTCTTGCTTTAGCAGAAGCCTCAAATGAAGCAGGTCTTGAAACAGAATTCATGTCACAACGTTCTAATTGGTTAGGAAAGTATCACTGAAATACGAATAATAGACAATCTTTACATTACCAACAAAAAAAAGAGCACAAAGTCGCCAAAAACGCAAAGTTTATTGTTCACATTTATAAAACCGTTCCCCTGTGCCCATGTGATGCGCATGGTGCATCACGCCGCGCGGTTAAAAAATATCGACTGGCCACGCGCACTCGCCATGCGAAAATGTGCTCGGGCCGCAATCTGTTAATTACTGTAGCTAATTATGTATTTCGAGCATACTTCATTATATTTTCTGAACACATGTAGAAGAAAGAGTTGAATCCCAGACATCTCCCCAGAAAACCCAATCCAAAGCCTTTTTTGTAAGGCAAAGATTACGTTACGCACCAATCCTTCAAATTGCGAGCGATCGTCTTTCATGCTCCATTGTACTCAAAAAATCTAACTAGGCACGTTTCCGCAATGAATGTTCAATGCTGGGTACATGAAGGCCTTCTACCTTCGTAAGTTACTGAAGTCCTACTGCAAAAGAGAAGTTCCACGCGGCTTACGGATCCCTCGTGGATACTCAACGGTCTAGCTTTAGTGTTCAAGTTAGAGCGGAAGGAAACCTACTGTTGACGTGGACTATCTGGCTGGCTCGCTGGTGCTTGCTCTCACACGCGTAGTTGCCGTCGTCCTCCATTGTAGCTTCTCGAATTCGCACCGTATGCACGATAATGCCCGCTGAGCGTTTCACTTTCCAGATATATTCTGGAACACACAAGATCTTCTTAGCTCACCAGTAAGATTCTCTAGTTCACCAGCAATAAATCATATGAATAAGCTGAAAATCATTGATTGTGTACGAAAGCCGCCAAACTCTACAGGATGCGGCTTATGTTCTCAAGCAAAAAATTATGATTTCATATTTTTGCGTCATCGAAGGACCGCGATGCCTACTGGGCCTAAAATTCGGGTCCTCCACCCCAGGTACTCCCTGCACCTAACGTCTCTACAAGTTTCGAGTCAGGAGTGCCAGGTTACGAAGGCAAAACCACTTTTGACCATGGGCAGAAAGCTGTTCACCAGTTATTAGGGAAAGAAGGTATAGCCGCCAAATGTATCCTATCCGAATCCCTCTATCCTCCAAAACTCCCATTAATCCACTTCTCCGGTAAAATCGCTGCCAAATGCATCGCGGCCTATTCATGAAATTCGGCAAGGTGCTTGTGGGCTTGTAACAATTCTACAACTTGGAATTGAGCATCAGTCGTAATATGTTTTTGAGATTCTTAATTAACGTTATCATAATAAAAATCGTTTTGATTGCATCGTTTTCACACGAGGTATAAAGAAAAGTTCTTGTCCGGGAACATAGGCCGCACCCTGTAGATCCAAGCGCGACTCTTATGTATGTCGTGTTGATGTGATCAAGAGTGTTCAAAGAAATACAAAAGAAGAAGTCATTACCAAATTCTACAGATAAAGCTGGAATGAATATCTCCTGAATTTGAGAAGATCCTTCACCGACTGCGTTGAGAAATGTTATTGTTAGTTTAAAAAAAATGCTGGAAAAAAGGAGCTACTCGACCAAACCTTTCATTTGGTCTCATGTTAAGTGTTAAGTTCCAATAGTTCGAAAATACTAATGAAGCAGAAACGTTATCGTTCAAACTGTTTCGGTTTCGAATATTTGGAACTTGTGCACATCTTTGTCTATTCATTCGTTTGATCTCTACATCTAAGGTGCGCCTCTTAGGGCTATTTAGTGAAGTCTCTTGATCCTTTATATTTCTTTAAATTCAAAGCTCTGATTGTGATGTCACTTTTGATTAATTTTAGACGTTCCAGCATATCCGCTATTCGAGAAGGAAATGCTGCTGCTGCACCCAGAACGTCAATATTTGGTTATGCAAAAGTTTAATCGAATAAAGTTAAAGGGTAGGACAGACACGCGCTGAGTTCTGAAAAATAACTTGCGAGTAAAAAGTGCTTTTCCGAGGTTATCCTCAGAACAGGTTGTAGGGAATGTGGCTGCCAAGCTGCCGTTAAAACGCAAATTCTGCGCCAGCAGTTTTTGATTATAAATGACTTGGGCTTTTTGAATTTTGCAAGTTTTTTATGGAGCAACGGGCACTAGAGGGCCTGTTATTCCCTTTTTGATTTTATATGTATCTTATATCTGTTATTGCAACTGCTGCTTTTTCTGGAAGCATCCTAACAAGACTTTGTTGCATTTTTAGGATCCCAAAGATATCATTTTCCATCACAACTCCAAATATGTATGTACACGTTGAATAAATTCCAATACATTTAAATGAGTAGTGCCTAGGTACATGATCCTTATTTGCCCTCCGATTCTGAACTCTACTTCTTACTATGTATTTTAGGAGTATAAATCCGTGGAACTTACTGTGACTTCTTTCAAAAATTTAACGCTTGCAGCTAAGAGCTAGTTCCCTGCCTCCTCCCGACGACTTCATGAGACTCGTCGCCATTGAAGTTATCCCATTACCTCTCATCCCCTCCTCACGCGCCGGTTATCCTCAATTGCCCCCGAACGCCACGCAAATCTCGTTATGCAAATTTCGAATTTCGCGCTCCTACCCCCGCGGAACGAAGAATTCAGCCAGTCGAAGGCTGTTCCATGGGGAAAATGAGTGACTTACTGTTGGTGTCGTTCAGATTCATCTCTTTGCCGTCTCTCGTCCAAATGACCTCATCATCTACTGGTTCGCTGCCAACGGAGACAGTGCAATTCAGTAGGACCTCGTCGCCGGCCATGTTCGCCATTAATCGAGTGGCTCGTTCTGAAAGATAGGAATTCTGGTGGAAGTAGCACTGTCCAAGGATGGGTGATGGTTATAGCTGGAACTGTTTTCTATGCATGACTGCGAATATTTCCATTCTAGAGCTGAAACGAACCCAACAGCGCTCCTCTAACATACTTTCCATTGCAGTGTACTGGCATGTGGACAAATAGTAGAAGAAATAGCATGGTGGAAACTGGTTTGGTCCGAGGTCGAAACGATTTTGAAAAAGGGCTGGCCATCGTTCGCATGAGATGGACCTCCCCACATTAGCCGTTGCACTCCTAGTGCACATGTTAGTGTAGTTAAAGGTTATTTTCCGCCAAAACATTCAAGAATATTCAGCCCTAAATTGGGAAATGATGCAAGACCAAGCCGAAACTGACTGCCTTGTCAATTACTAAAGGCAATTCAAAAATTCAGGACATTTTGTGGTTCATTTTCTAGTAGATCCTTATTTCATTTGACATCCATTTACTCGTAAGTCACAGAAGGAGCAGAGCAGTCGCATCAATAAGGTATAATAAAATACGAGCGGCTGTTAAAAAAGAACCCTCCCTATCCAGCTAAGAAATAGTCCTTATAATTAAAATAAAGCCAAACTCACGTCGATTAGGCACGGCTGGTGTGGCTGGTTCTGAAAAAGAAACGAATTTGAAGGAATAAATATCTTTTGAAGGAATTGATTTGCACTTCCAGCATTTATTTCAAAGTAATCCTTAGACGATTGTTGGTCACTAAATACTACTGAATGTAACCGTAAGACATTTGTTAATGAGTTTTGATTTTCTGCATTTGTAACCTTCTCATTGACGTTGTTTTATTCTACATGTGTACCTTAAGCAGCGTAATAATTTATTAATATTATAACTCTCATGCTGCACTTTATTCAAAGATGGTAAGGAAGCACCTACTGAAAGTAAAATCTGGTAAA
The DNA here is from genome assembly GCA_000816745.1 of Ancylostoma duodenale. NCBI lineage: Eukaryota > Metazoa > Nematoda > Chromadorea > Rhabditida > Ancylostomatidae > Ancylostoma > Ancylostoma duodenale. The sequence continues at coordinate 16,807 of KN729291.1, forward strand.
GATGCGCTGAACGGCGTAATACTCCGGGTACAAACCCTAGCAGCATCTCCTGTCAGCTGCTGCTATCCTCCCCTCAATTGTTGTACAAGTTTTCGTCCTTTTAGCAGCAATTGTTGGGGAATGGCAATAAATTGAGAGGAAGATGACAGCGTTTCTACCCAACGTAGTAGGCTGCTCAAGCTACGTTTCTACGGGAAATTTATGAGAGTAGGATCAATGCATGTGAAAGCTATATATACAACAGAAGCTCTGCACTCT
>KN729295.1:0-14022 GCA_000816745.1 Ancylostoma duodenale
TCAAACGAAACCATCTTTATCTAAAAACAGAGAATAAGACTGGTAACAATAGGACTAGAAAATGCCAGGGAAACGAATAAGAGCATAAAAGCACAAAAAAAAAAACGAAAATCAATTTGGGGACATTTTCTTTCGTTTTTTTTGTGCTTTTATGCTCTTATTCGTTTCCCTGGCATTTTCTAGTCCTATTGTTACCAGTCTTATTCTCTGTTTTTAGATAAAGATGGTTTCGTTTGAGGATCGTTTAGCAATAATCGCCATGTACAAACGTGGGTCGTCAGTTTCCGAGATTTCGAAGACTCTCAAACAGCATCGGGAACAAGTACATCAGGTCAGAAAGCTGTTGAAGAGACCGGAGGGACTGAAAACCGTCCGAGACGAGGACCTGAACGAACTGCAAGAGCCTCTGCCCTTCGAATTTTCGTCAAAGACAAACTTTGCCAAAATCCTGAAAGAAGCATTAGACAATTGGCTGAGGATCACAAAGTAACCAGTTCAACTATGCAAAGACTGATCAGAAATAATTCGAGTTGCATCCTTACAAATTCGCAAAAGGACAAAGCCTTACGGACTAAATAAAGGCCTCAAGATTGGAAAAATGCAGAAGGATGGTGACCCTTGCGCGACAAGCGTGCCCAAATTCTCTTCACAGACGAGAGGATATTTACCCCTGAACCACTCCGAAACGCGCAGAATCAACAAGAAAGGATCTATAGGAGTCGTAAAAGTTGAAAAGGCTCATGTTCAACAGTTCGCATTGGTGGGGGCTGGAATATCGGGCCTGGTCAACAGCAAGCTTGTTTTTGTCCAACAAGAGGTTAAAAATGATGCCGAACTCTATCGAAAGCAAATCTTGAAGGATGCAACGGTACCTTATGCCAAATAAAACGCTAAGGACATTGAATGGACCTTCCGGCAAGAAAAGACACCAGCCCACGGCTGAATGGTGCGGGACCATTCTTCTGTGTTCCTGTACGATGGATTTTTGGCCGTCGGACCTGCCCGACCTCGATCAACTGGATTTTGCTATCTGGCCAGTCCTGGAGCAAAAAGCCTGCTCTTTCAAGCCCATGTCACTGGACCCGCTGAGCACAACCCTGGTGGAGGCATGGAACAAAATTTTGCAGAAAAGGATCGCGCGCATCTTCAAAAATTTCTGGAAGAGAATGGATACTTGTAGCAAAGCTATGGGCAGTAGATTTAAATGAGATGGATGAGATCTTATGTAGAATTTTTTCCTCTATCAAATGGATGTGAAAAGTGCCTAGGTCCATTCAAAAGAAAAGGTCCGAAAATTTTTAATAAATCAAAGGGAAGTAATACGCTTTTGAATCGGGACCAAATACGTTGGCAGAGATGACGTAGAATCCCCTGAAAAATTGTGCAGCAGAGTTTATTCACGGATTGAACACGAAGATTAGGTCTTCAAATGGATAAAAATGACTTCATTTGAAAGAAAAAGACACCGATTCCGTGATCAGCACAGCAAGTAGTCTTCTATAGGAAAATTTTGGAAGGTTTTAAGAATTACAGTTTAAGAATTGCACTCCTTTGTGTAGGCTTTTTCGGCTGTCACTCAGCGGCGGCGTGGCGAGCGCGTATCCGCGGGGCTCCGTCAGCCACGGACCTTTTTTGGCTGGGCCGAAACACGCGCCCTCCGTCCCGGCGGCACTCCAATTCGCTTAAAGGGAGTGTGTCACCTCGTTCTATAGGCTGTGGATATCAGCATACACTTGACCCTCTCGTCATGCTGATTCCAATGGTGTACATCATAACGCATAAAAATGGCGGAAACACGTTTTCGGAGGGTCCGAAAGTGCAGTTCACGGATCACTTGGGCGGAGCGGTCCGTGGCTGTATTGATGTCCCACCACGGCTGCAGTGTTGGCCAACACGTCTGGACGTGTCCGATCGTTAAGATCAACGGCTTCACTCGTCCAATTCGCCCAACAAACTGTTCCAAATCCCTTCCCGGAAAACGTTTAAAAACGGGTTCAAAGGCCGTCTTGTAACATCTTAATCCGCTAAAACCTAAAATACAAAAACGAGGTGATACACTGCCTTAGAAGGCAGCACTCACGAAAATTCTCAGTTCTGAAATGAGTCGTCTACCATGTAGCGAGCCGCTGGACAATCGCAACAGTAAGTTGAACACCGTGGATGGCCGCCGATCGTGGACACATCTGCCGCTGTGGACAAAAGGGTTTCGTCGCGCCAGCTAACGCCGTTCACAGGGTGTGCGCATGTGGTTTGCGGAGGTTGGTTTATGGAATTCGTACCATTTGCAGGGTTTCATGGCGGGACCCATCACGGAACACTCGTCCGTGCTGTGGGCACACATGAAATAACCTCATCATTTCCTGTGTTTTTCGCGTGTTTCACGCTACTTCATCATTGTCGATCAGTTCATCGTCTCTAAAAATCCCAATGTACCTCAAAATCTTCAACCCAAAAATTTCCCTGAGTGCTGCCTTTAAACTGCAGAAGAAAAAACAGCATGATGAAAATTCTGGGAAACCAAGTTTAGTGCTTGCGCTTGTCATTGCTAAAGAATAAAAGGCGAGAAAGTACCAGGGAAGATAAGAATGGCCTTGAGATTAGCCCACGCAGATTTAATTAGCTCTATGCAATAATATCAATGTGTTTACATAAGGAATCGCTGGCAGATAGTCGCAGTACGGATGGGAATGCATGCAAAACACACGTGAGTGACTGCGACACCCACATCACTTCAGGACAAATTGGGTTTCGTTGAAACCCGGTTCGCAGTTTTGCACGAGTGTGCATCTACGTCTAGTCAATTGGAAGATTTCAATGATTTCCTTCCTTACAGAACTCTTTCAAGCAAAGCCGAGAACATTTCCTAAATAATCGGACACACTCTCAGAAGGACTGCAGCAGCAGGGATTCTGTTTGAAGATCGGAAATGCCGGATCTCTGCACCGATCCCTGTATGCTAGCAGTAGAGAAGCATTCGAATGCGGGCCTTCAGAATCGATTAGCCCCGAACACGTCTGGAATATTGAATACTCATTTGAGCGCTTATGTAATGAAGGTGAGAGACCGGCATTATAAGACTGTTTCTGCAAGGAAGGACAGTCGCGGCTACCACCTGGGTCTAGTCCAGAAATTGCCAGTTACCATGAAGGACGATTTCCACATTTTGTTTTACATGGAATATACCCAATTTATAACAGCTGTAGTGGAACAGTTAAACTAGTACCCGACTTCATGCCTGTCCTCTTCCCACTACTAGTTCCTACGTCTCAAATTATTCGTAAGCGAGAAACCGTTGATTCGCATATTAGGAATCTTTACCTCTATTCTGACTCTCACATTTCTCACTTAAACGTCCTACAGGTCGTTTGGTGATTTCATAACTACTGATATGTAACTGGTACTATTTGCACATTAGTTTCACTGCTTATCGAAGCATTTTATGAGTCAGTTTACACTTTACACACTCAGATAACCTGCCGCAGTGCAGGCCTAAAAACTTGAATTCTATTCTAGAAAATGAACTACAGTGATAATAATCACGACATGCGCCTCGTATAAAATGTGAAAATGTTCGCGGATCACCTGAATTGTTGTGCTCTTCCACATACTAAGCGGTAAGTGACAGGACGAAGAAAGTCGGCTAACATTTATGCTCTGAAGGAATCTTTCGAGCTATTGCATCCAACCGAACGACGAAAACTGCGACAAGTATCGACACGAGACAACTATCACACGCACTCATAAATCTAGCCCAGTACGACTTCAAAATTTATGAAATGTGAACATGAACAACGTCCTACTTAATGGGAGTGCGCTTTCGCAGCCTCCAGTTTTAATCTGAGAGATTCAGGCATGGTCGGTGGTGGTGGGCGTGGAAGGTGCAACGCCACTTTCACGGAGTCATAGATGAACCATTGAGCAGCGGTGAGAGTACCAATCATGATAATCCTGGGGAACAGTCCTTTCCACAATCCCACAAAGCCGAGTTTCTTGATGATTCCGCCTATTCCCGAACCGGCATCCTGGTTGAGCTTCGACACCACGGTATCAGCTGGATGGGAGACAATAGCGCAGAACACACCTTAAAAAAGGAAACGTTTGAAGATGGCTCTGAAGTGGTAGTGAAGGGATCAAATTAACAAAGATTACCAGCAATGTAGCCAGCAACGAAGGTGACGACGAGCTGTTCAGGTTTCGAACATTCCGAACGTGGTTTCGGGACTACGTACTTGTACAGCAACTCCACTGTTCGTTCAAAGCACGCGAATTTCATCATTGTGTATGGAATCTGACGCAACCACAAAGGCACGATACCCTATAATGACATGAATGGTAATAAGAAAGGAGAGAAAAAAGAAAGAAAACGGACCTTGTAGAAACCAGTCAGTCCTTCGGCCCTATAGATCATAGGAGCGCATCCACGAAGTGTTGGTGGAGCTCCTGGAGAAGTTTGCACGCGGACTTTTGTAGCTTCCATAGGAGCCAACAAAATATCAGCAAAGAATTCAGCAGATGCAGATGCAGCCAGGTACAGCGATGTACGGTAGAGATACGCATTTTCCTAGAAGCAAAGGCTAGCCGACGTGGGTAAGAGCAACAGCAGCAGTGAATGACATTACTAAGAAACAGTGAAGCTACTTACGGGACCGAGTATATCCGAGTACACGTTCTTGAAGACCTCATAAAATCCGAACTTTCCAAGCCCTTGCAGCGAGTAGCCGATAGCAGTAGGTGCCCATCCTTTCACGAGGGCACGACCGCCTTCTTCCGCAACGGTAGTACGGAAACCGGTAAGGATTCCCTTGTACTTCTCCGGGTTGACCTAACAAAGATAACTGTATTGGAGCACAACGAACTGAAGAGAGCTTCTTTTAGTTGGATATTTCAGAAATGTTCCTGCACTCCTACTCTCAATGAAGCTTCATGCTATAATAGATTGACCTGGCAAACAAACAGGTCTCAACTTTAGGCCCCTATAAATAGAGAAAAATTCAGGCGAAAACCCAGTAACCAGCAGATCATCCATTACTCAACCCGCCCGTCGTTCAATCTCGGTAAAGAAGAACAAAAACTAGACCCTATCGCTCTGAAATTATCTCCCGCCTTAGCAATCGACACTTTTCGCAGAAATATGATAGTAACGACACTGTTAGAGAAATCGATCCGAACAGAAAAGAATAACAAAGTTATCAGAGTGCGCACACCAACACTAACAGGATTACATCAGAGTGCGCACACCAACACCAGCAGGATTACCCTCTTTTACTTTTATATGGCGACAACAACTCCTATTAATGGCCGTCGACCCATCGTAGAACGCCATTTTAACCTTAGTCAGTTTTGGTTACACACTTTTATCCGACTCTTAAGGGAGAACCAAAATAGGAAAATAGCAAAAAGCAGAAACAATAACCGTTGGTTGACGATCCCATAAACTCTAAATTCTGGTAGCAGATGATAGGTCCATCGTAAACTAGCACATTTTTCCAAACAAAACTTGATGTTTCATTACTTTGATCCGTACTGGTATAGTGGTGTCAACGAGAACAAAGGGTAAAAGAGTACTCAATGGGAAGACTGAACCATAGCACAGATTTTCACTATATCTGCCATCAATTCAAACCAGGAGGGTTGAGTTCCGTAGGAACAACAAAAGAATGAGTTTGACTAAAAGCTCGTTCTAGAAGCCGCAACGCACTGTACAGAAAGTCGATGAATTCTCATATTACCTGGATGCGACACTTGACAAGATCAAGTGGAACAATAGCTGTGTGGGTGACACCGCAAGAAATCACTCCTCCAAGAGCGCAGAGTCCGTAGTACTTCAGTGATCCGAACTCCACCTGAGCATCTGAAATATTCGCATCAGCTGGAAATCCAAAAGGTTTGGGAACATGTCAAACAAACCTGCCACAGTGGAAACAGTCGTAGTGGCGACTGCCACGGCAACTCGAATAACAGCAGATGATCTGCCGTAAGAAAGCCAGTCCAGAATCCCGTCTACCAGCTGAGTAACCCCCCATATATAGAGAATAACCCAAGTTGAAATGATAACAGCACAACCCCAAAGTCCACCGCGATAGTGTGGAACGCGAGCCCGTATGAAGTAGGGCATTAGCTTCTCCTGAGCATCAGAGGTCATTCTGAACATGACCTGTGATTAACGAAAAAAGCTTTTGAAGGATTTTAAGCAGCGGCACATTGAACCACGGGAATGGACTGCCACGCTTCTCGCGTGCCCCGTGTCCCCTGCTCTCTCGCACACCCTCACTTCTCTGCGCGCCGGCCCGCCGCCACGTCGTCCACGTCGCTGGATGTGCTATCGCCCTCCCGCATAGCTAATAAGTGCGAAGCCCAAGCCAAAGAGCAAAAGGAGCATGCAAAGGTACAACAATAAACTCGGAGTACCATAATAACCAAGGGCTGGAAGAAATACAAGGGTTGAAAATTCAAAGTATTTCATACAGAAGGAAGGCGGCGCTCATTTAAGCAGAAGTGAATCTCTCTTTCCGATGGTAGACCAGAAGTCCATGCACTGTAAGAAGACTAATATTGCCTCTCCATCATTTCAGACCACGCATGGGTGAAAACTTTATGGATTTTCTAAAGAAATACTTCGTTATGGTTTCCATAGTCAGTCTAGCCAACAATGCTGGATGTTCAAATTCAGTAAACAATCGCTCATACAAATAACAAAGCAGAGGAGGTGGGAAGCTAACTTTACCCCTATTAGGGAAAAATTACGATCGCAAACACATATTACAGGAGTGATGATGATTAGCAATTCCTACGTACGATGAAATAACGCAAAGCCAAGTTTTCTCGGAAGAAACAATGGGAGAAATGCGCTCCTTGTGGAGACCTGCTTAGGGCACAGCACGAGGTAGCCACCAGAGGTGGGGGAGGACTAATCCCAGCCTAAACTCCTACCTCCCTCCATATTAGGTCTTTTTCTGAGGCTTCACAGTGACGTGATAAGGGATTAGCGTCATTCCTCATTTGAAGGACCACAAGATTGAGGATGTATAAGCAGCCGGTGAGATCAGTCAGACTCAGTTCAAATTCAGCCCCAATCTACTGCAGTATTGATCAAAACAAGCTTGTACGTGTCCGAGCTTGTGAAAGGACATGTCAGAGCAATTGTTAATGGAGCATGATATCGTCCTCTACCCTACGAACGACTAAACAAAACTTCTCAATTTCAAGAAATCGCTATGTGTGAACCACAAGTAGCGCCTCTGGGGACTAATAAGGCTCCCTCAAAGTGGTACCTTTCGTTTTTGTGAAACGGTCTTTGCCTCTTGTGAAAAAAAAAACTCTAGCTGCCAACCAATTGAGAAGAAAAACCACCTTTTGTCAAGGCGTTTATTTTTAACTGAAGTCGGTTTTACAAAAACGAAAGACTTTTCTAAGGATAACTGATGATGGTGTGTTCATCCCCACAAGCGTTTCGACGTGATCCGTCAACTACATATAAGAGATGTACACGTATGTATGAGATTATCATTGCAGGACACCAGCATATAAAAAAACAAGGTCAGAGCACAGCGACCACTGCTCTATGGGTCCTGTTCATGCATATCACATCCCAACCCCTCCCCTCTCCATCTATTTCACATTGACCAAAGAGTTGAACGATTTAAAAAATTTGAATTGATTCCACAACTGAACGCCGACAGCTAACAGGACGGGGAACTACATAATAAAATTCAAGATTTTCAAAAACTGCAAATATATGAGGGAGAGGTAACTAACTAAGCTAAAATTCAAGAGAAGTGAGCAGATCGTATCCAGTATCCAGCATCACTTTTCATAGCGAACGTAAAACTGGAGGCTTTGTTCTTCTCTCAACTCATAATTTTCCTTAACCAGAAGGAAGTGAAAAAAAAATTTGCAGAATGAGACGCACTGTCTAAAACAACCTCTACCAAGTGTAACATCTCAATTAAGCTGCTTTACTATGCGAATTTTTTCTCGGCTATGACACGAATCACACCTTCGTTCCTCCAAAATCCAGAAGCCTTCGCCATAACGTTTCAAACGGCCCTAGACTGAAAAACACGCTTACGAGCTCAAAGAAAAATTTGAATATGTTTATGTTTATGTTTAAAAATTTGAATATGTGTGAAAAAATGTGAACTGAAAAAATGCGTAAAAACCGCCACTATGTCGCACAATTCCTGAACTTTCTTAAGTTCAAATTTCGGTCCTTGGCCAGTGTGAAATAGAACTGGAGTTTTGCCACTTCCATTTCACTGCTCCCTTTTTTCTGTATCTACAATTACTATTACGAATCGTCTCTATTAGGTATTGGTGTTTATCCTGCCATACGTAGAGCCACGAGTTTGTTGCCGTTATAAATTCAATTCTTTCATGGAATAGCTGAGATTTGAATAGATAACGCTACTGGATGAACCGACAATCTATACCAACGGTAAAAGCAAGTGACGGGTTTATTTACAATAACTGGTACAGATCAGCATAAAGAATGAAAAACTTACCCTCGTCAATGGGAACGCTACTACATTTGGCCGTTCTGACTGGACAGGCGAAGGGATTGCCGTTGGCGGACTCGGCTAGCTGAGTGACCAATCCCATTTTACCTACAATGCAGCACTGTGACACTAATCCGCAAAGACAGCACACAAAGTTACGCGATGAAACGACATCGACATGACAGAATATATAGTCCAATACCTTGAGTAATGCACTCCAATACCTTGAGTAAAGATGACTCGGGCCTAGATAGTGACAATCTGTGGTATCTGGCTACCCCCCCCCTCGCCTCCCCGAGTCCTCAAGATAAAACAATTTTGCAATACAATACAGAAGGTTCCCTAGCTGCCCTACCTCTTAAGAGTGTCTTCCAGTGCTGTTCGTACAGTTTGCAGACTTAGAAGTGCAATCACGGTCCCCCATCAACCCGACATATCCCAGACAAAACAAATCTAGACAAAAGTTCTACTCATCAATTTTGAAGCCATTACTAATTCTGCAGTGTAATTTGAAAACATTTTATACATTTCACAAATTATGAGAACTTATCTACCCATCCATGAGAGGTGGGGGAAGTGGGCGCAAAGCACGGGCGAAACATCAGATACGTTGGTTTGCCCACTAATGGATGTGGCGTCTCCATAGCGCCAAATTTCTAATTGACCAGAAATGTCCCGTTATATCAGAGCTCTTTAGCACCAAAACGTACTGGAACTAATTTCAAACTAGACAAATAACGGTCAAGTACAAGTCTTGAACCTGTCAGAACTCAGCTGATTTTTGGAAGCGGGAAATTCCCTTTTATTCATACCAGCTAGCAAACAGAAACGCGCCCAGTACGCAGAGCTGTTGGAAAGCTGTAAGCAGAATGAGCATCAATTGAGCTGAGAAATCGGGATCTGATGTGAGCTTGAAGGCGACGCGACGCGCTGGACTAGCTATCTTGCGATGCCGTACTGGCACGAAAAACTATAGAATCTGGCACAAAAAACTAAAGAATATTATGAAAATACTAGACGTGCTACGATTAGGCATTACGGCAGAGTGGTGACAGAGATCCCAGAGCGCGACGCCGTCTCTTCACATGCCAAGGTCAGCGATTCCGTCAGCTCCATCGACACTCACTGTACATGTGTTTATGAAGACGTGCCAGTTGTTCGAGGAAACACCACAGGACTGATGATATGTCATTTAACGTCAGCAAAAAAGAAGTGTTGGGAAGCTCACGACCAAACCTCTGAGGAAGTGCAGCGTTCAATCGATAAAATTTGCGAGAGCTGTGCACCAAACATCCGCGCCGAGGTTTGTCGTTCTCATCAAGTTATTTGGAAAAACATGAGGGCAGGTGCTCGAAACGCATCCTCATGAGCAATCAATAAAACAAATGTCTTCAAGTAAAGAAAGCGCTTCTGAGCTGATTTTAAATTAAGAACTAAATCATAAATGTACGATTATTCATACCACTAGAGCTGGTAAGGCCCTTAACAGTATCCGAAACACCCCAAATCGCACCATTCAGTGCTAAAAGCGGAACCGGGGGAACTAAAAGTAATGTCTATAGAAGTCGCCATGTTCCAAGAAGAAACTTAAGAATGGCTATTCTAGTAATCGCACCGCTTTCCTTATCACTTGTCGCCTACGTGTCATCACTGTTCTCGGACTTTGCGCTCTTTGGTGGTCTTGTTTCGCACGCACGTCTAAAGGCCAAGAGAAGATCATGTCGATAATCACCTAAAGTTCTACTTTATCTATATACATGTTACAAAGCGCGCCTAAGTATTCACACTTCCATAGCACCCTAAGGCTGATGGTATCATTGCAGCTATTATCAAAATATGTGAACTCCTTCTATTTTATGCACAATTAAAGAGTATATGAATGACTCTGCAAACAAGGTCCTTGACACAGTGAAGACGGTGGACTATGATCTCGCCAGGAAGTGATCGCAACTTCGATAAAGCAAATCTGATCGATTCCACTCAACAATTAGACGGTCTCCCGTCTCCCGAGACCAGTAATAATTTTTTCGGAGTTCTGTAACCTAACCACCCGTTAGTCGCCACCCTGTATCAAGACCTGTTTTGACCATGCATCTCACTGAAAACTTCTTTTTTGACACATTTCTCTTTCGGAACTTGCTTGTTCCGCGTTGATTATTGCGACAGAATTAATGGCCTATCAGTTTCCTCTCAACTGACTCCTCATTCGTTTGCAAGTACCCTGAGACATCGGCGAAAGGAAAACATGAGGACTTGGACCTGTGCAGCATGCGCAAAGCTACCTTGCCGACCGACGGCAGGTTGTAAACAGAAATTCCGTCGGCCGAAGGAAGGCACAGGCTGCACGTAATAACCAGGGTGATCTTGACAGTGATGACATCGCAGTAAAGCGAAAACTCAACAAGAACCTTCGCGAACGCGCATCAAGTTGTGCAATGTAGAGTGAGGATTTCTTATACAATAAGCTTGAACAAATCGCAACGCATCGCAGTACGGCAAAGCATCGATGAAAAAGCTCTGCCTGCTGCGGAAAGTACAACACGTCCTTTGTTGCAGACGTAGACTAGAGCACTTTTTTTTAGACAAATGAAACCTAGGAAGATGTAAGCGGCAGGACATCCGGCAGTACCCGCCCAGATGTTCGCGTTTCAGATTCTGCCAGATTTTGGGGTTTTGTTGGACCCAGTACTCACAAGAGTGAAATAGCGCGAAACACACGAGGAATCTGCGAAGTCAGAATGGTGTTTTTCGTGTGTCTTATTGCGCTCCACTGACACTCGTGGATCTCGCCACGCAGAAATCACATGCGTCTGTGCAGGTGACCGGGAATTATGTACGCTAGTGTATACAAGGTGCATGTATGCAAGTATGCAAGGCAGGTGTATTCGCGAAAAGGGGATGTGTTCGCGGTTGCGACAGGGAATTCTTTGCAGGTAACCCCTAATTATTCGTGTCCGTTTGATATTTATGATGCGCTGACTGTGTGCCACCATTGGTGGATCACCTTTTGTTAGTGTCGAGAATTTCGGCTGGAGCTGCCTATACAGATATCACGCCAAAGTACAAGGAGAACGGATGAAGGGAGACGTAAAACTACTGCCTATCCATGCAGAGGAAATGCGAATGGCCGTGAACTTACAGGGTAGCAATGAAAAATAGCGAGTCCATGCGACCGAGTAATCGCAGAGCTTCACCGCGTCGCTTCTTCCTGGTACGACGCAACGAACCTCCAAATGGTCACTGACTGCGTAGCTACCCTACGTTCTAACCACTCAAGTAGTATGGCCTCCCAACAGCACCTGTAGCAGAGCTGCTAGCGTTGGGCGCAGAAAGGAATGACTGATCGGAAGGTGAGAGCGGCGATGTCGGTGGTATCCGTGTGTTTGCGGCTTATGACGACTGACACTCCCTATGACAAACCTCACCTCAAGAGCTTTCGTTGATGATGTATTCAAAGAAAAGAGTCCGGTCGAAATTTTAGCATTTCTTGCCTAATCGGGGTTCAATGTATTGTCCCTACTAATGGATCAAGCAGAACAATAGCGCAGGTTTTGTCTCGTAACCGCCTGAATGGGGAAAAAATAGGTATATAAAAACACAAAGATCGTCTGGAGATCACCCCATCCTTCATCGATTTCAGTCAAGGAGATCAAAATCCATTTTGCAAGGCGATCTTTCGTCTCTATGATTTACCTTCGAAACTGCTGTCTTTACTAACTTGCTTTAGTTAAAAAACTGAAGTTTTTAAGCTAAAGCAAGTACGTTAAAAAAGAAAAAAAAACGATGAAGGAATACGACCATGAAGTGGACGACTATACGATACAAGCGATAGCGAAGCAGCCCATAACATGCACACAAATACCGGCCTTCTTTCGAAGGTAACGACAACTCGCTCGAACTACGAGCATCAGCGACTTTTTTTTTTGCGGATCTCAGAAGGCATAATGGGTGTCGAAGACGTATTTGCATAGAATCCCAAAACCAGAGAGAGAAAACCAATGTGAAAAGTCTAAACCGCCTACACACTGTTTCTAAATATGGTTAAGCGCTGACAACTGCCAGGAACAATGGAGTATCAGACTCTGCGCTTTCTTGTAGCCATTCATTTTCGCCTCTACCCAGGACCCCTCCAAGAACTATTTTATCAGCTTTCGTAAAGCGATTTTCTGATCGCAACGGGAAAAGCACTGATACTGTTCCATTTTGACACCCCCAACTAAAAAAAATCTTTCTGCTTGAAATTTGCAACCCTTGTTTGCAACTTTATTAAGACGTCTTGAGTAGTTAGAAAATGAGAAAAGAATCTTCAACAGTTGATCTATGGAATCAGAGGCACAGGGAGACTGCGACCAATTGAGAAACATTTGCTCTCCTTCACCAAGAAAAAAAAGTGAGCGATACTTCCTCGCCGTGATTTATAGCCCTCATTATGATTAATTTCGGCGGCAAAATGAAGCATGAACATGGAAAAGATGGCAGCAGCAGGTGCGCTGATCACTAGAGATCATTCGCTACTGAAATCTGTCAAGGACAAGGCAGAAATGAAGCTGAAGTCGTCGACCAGGTGACGACGAGCAATGGATCAGTGTCGAACGACATGCAGCGATCAAGCGCCGTCGCGCCCGTCCACTGAACCCCATGATCACTCGCGCCGGACAACTGTCACAAAGGGCGGGCCGAGAGCGGCCAGAGGCCAGACTGCCGAGAGCTCGCCGTGTTTGTTTTCCAATTCTGGTGGGAGTCGCATGGGAACGAGAGTTAGTTGCGTCTCTCCTTCTAGTAGTTGCACATCGCCAATTTTGTATCTAGCGCCAGGAAAACTCAATTTTGTGGTGAGGAACAGCAGCAGTTCCCTACCCCCTGCCTGGCACACTAATAGAGGACGCAGAGCGTTTGTGACAGATGTCCGGGCCCGCGCGTCTTGCGTCCGTAGCGGATCCATGGCGGCGCGGCGGCAACCTGCACATCTAACGTTGTAATTTGCTTTTTTATGCATGAAATTCTAGCGTGTTGACGTCATTGGGGGTTTAGCCGAAGCGCTCCAAAAAGCGGATGTGAATGTGCTATCAGTGGCGCTTTCGGGGCTGTTCGTGTGCTTCCCTCTATTTCAAAACATTTCCTGAAAATCGGTTTTTTTTGCTTAGATGGGTGCGCCATTGTTCTCCCGCTGGACTCTGTGTGATCTCCTTGTCCGCTAAATTGAGAAGCCGCAAACTCCCTGATTGACGGCTCTGAAATTCCATTTCCTGCATACTCCATGTCCTCTTATCATAGAACCTAGGCATTTTCTCGGATGAGTTCCGATCTTCTTCCATCTGTACGGGTTGTTTTGCGAACACCTTTATTGGCCGATGAGTTGAATTTGCAAGTGAGAGGAGGTGTTTGGTAGTATAGAGCGCAGATTCGAGAAAATTGATCCACTTTCAGGCCTTGAAAAATGACTTATTGTCGAAAGGTCGGCCACTAAAGGTGTTCCTATAACAACCTGTATAACAACCTGTACCTTTATTTACCGATGAGTTGAATT